>APFE031153056.1:0-28621 GCA_000404065.3 Pinus taeda
GGCTTGTGGAGTATTCTCCTTCCTTAAGGAGTGAATGTATGGTGTTGCCCTACCTTAAGGGTTTGATAATAAAGAAGCATTTCTATCTTATTTCTTGGGTTTATTTGCATTATCTTATACTTTCTTATCAGATCTATAATATTTTTGGGTTAGATCTACAACAGCCTATGGTGGATCTTAGATGTTGCAAGGTAACGTAAGTTGGTTTATTTGTTTTGTCTTGGCTTTATGTTCCATGGGATGTACGTTCTTGTGCTAGTTATTTCATTTGGTATTTGCTTCATTATCCCTTATAAAGCAAAGCCCTTCCTTCAAATATTTGAGGAATAGAGATAGGCTTTTACTTTCCCTTAATCATCCAGAAAATTAAGAACTTAAATTGCAAACCCTAGGATAAGTTAGTTTATTTTCCCTAGTTTTGTTTGAGTATATATCATGTCCCTTCCTAAATTATTTTGGAGCAGTATTAATTTCTACATTTTGGGGCCACTTTTGGAGGTGATGGGGGCCCATTCGATTTTATTAAGAGGCTAGACTTAGGAGAAGTTATTTCAATGTGGTCAAGTATACATGGGGGCCACCCATACTAGGGGAATATGCATTCCCTAGTTCGATTTGCATGGAGGGGAAATTGATGGTTAGGTAAGTGTAATGTTCCTACGTAGGAATATTAGTGATATTTAAACAAATAAACAGTGTAATAGCATAAAATTAAAAATAGGCATTACACAACCATGGAAACACTGTAAATCTAGAGCTACTGAGCCATATATTATAAAATCTGAAAGAAATGGGTACAATATAAATGTAGTGGTGTCCCTAAGCTTGTCTCAAGGACAAGCTGGACTAAACCCAGGTGATGGAATAGCTGAGATGATGGTCGTTCAGTTGTTGCACCACTTGTGTTGCGTTGTCCCAGCAAAACTGTTGATCTGCTAACTTCAACCTGTTGGAATGTAACCAAAAATTGCCCAGGAAATTATATCCTTTCCGCCTTAGACTCCTTGGACAAAACCTAGAAAAAACCAAAAGGAAATTTCTCTGGTTTTGACTTTGGATTTTCGGCCTCCTTGGAGCCTCTCCCTAGCCGATAGCCTGCTACAACCAAATTCGACTTGCAGGAAATAGCTTGCCAATCCCTCTGAAAATACCCCTAGAAAGTTGAGTCCACCTGTACTGACTAACTCCTTGCTTCCTGGATGACCCTTGGTTTGGATGACCACTCTCCCAGCACCACGGGTTTGTTGCTACAGTGGCCTTTGCGCTCACTGTTGCGCCGGTCTAGCTGGCTGCTACTCCAGCAGAGTTGCCCTTTCTACACTGCCTCCTCAACTCCCGGCTCTCCCAGCAAGTTGTGAATCGCTTTGCTGGTCTATTCCTGGCTCTCCCAACAAGCTGTGAATCCCCCTCGCTGATTTCTAACCCCTCCTGCATCTTCTCTGGCTGCCCAAGAATACGCAGTTCCTCCCTGCGCTGATGACTAAAGTGTGTGATTGTACCAGACTCCCTAGGAACTCTTGTGTAACAACCTACCTAGGGCAAGCACAGATTGTCCCTCGAAGAAGAGGTTGAATCTTCCCTACGGAAGACTCGTGGCTAAACAGCGGCTAGACTCGCTGAACAACAAAGCGTACAAAATGAGGTTCTTTGTCAAAATAATCAGAATGGATTAAAAATGAGAGTTGATCTCTCTTTATAACTCCTTGGGCCCCCTTAGTCTCATGTGGGCCCCTACATCCACTAGCTTGAATTCCCTCCAATGTATTCCTTGGCCAATTTCGAATTATGCATGTGGTGGCATCCACATTTCACTTGCTAGCAAAAATAATTCGAACTGCCTATAGTTCCTAAGTTTCTGCGTGTGGGGTCCTTCTCCTAAACCAAAATTGCTGCCAAAATTGTGTTGTTGCATCCCATGACTAATTCATTTATGAAGGGACATGACAGTGACGGACACGAGTGTCTCCGAGCGGAGATCTCAACCCTTGCATCGGTGGACTTCGAGTGCCAGCCCTAGGAGGAAGTTCTTCTTCATCTCAGTTTGTAATAGCAGCAGAGAGACGAGTTACAGCAATTGTAAGTCGAGTACCAGCAGCAGGGGGGAGTTATAGCAGCGTGGGGATTGTGCAGTCACAGCATGAGGCACTCCGGGAAGTTGGGGAGACATGAGAACCCTTTCATCATTTTCAAGAGTATATAGGGCAACTATAGACAAGAGGGCCATCCTACACGCAACTCTCATCCATCACAGGAAAGACTATGTCATCTCCTCCATGATTGCATAGTCATTGGAGTGTGACTCTTTAGGGCAACACCATCCAGGGGAGTTTGGAGTTCGGGTGTTGGGAGATCATTTGGAGGGCCATTTGAGGAGGATTGTTGGAGTTGGGAGAGTAAAGATTCACAGGGTCAGTCACAGCAACAGAGTATGAAATTGGAGGAGGGCCAAGCTGTGAAGGGTCAATTTTTTGAAGGCTGAAACCAAGGGAAACCCTTTCTGGATTTTTTTGGGTTTTGGGCAAGCATCATACTCCTAATTTTATAGAATTTTCTAGGTAAATCTGAGGGGTCAAACAGGGGTCCCAACTTAGCCAACAACTAGAGGAGCTAAAGGGAATTTGGGCCGAAATTTCGAGGTCAACATTTGGCCAATTCCTTTGTCGGTTATTTTGGATTTCTTGCGTAGAGGTTGGGATTAATTTCCCAAAATTTTGTGAGCAATGGGGAAGGCTCTAACAATAGATCATTTCAAGCAACAACACCTTTCTAGGCAGTAACAACGCAGCTCTTGGCTTAGATTACCAACAAATTTGAGGAGGGTGTTCCATCGTTCATTTTGGGATTTTGCTACCTTGCCTAGAGCAAGCTTGGGTGTACACATTCCAACACCTTGTTGTACGCCTCTTCCCATTTAATAAAATGAGTAGACAACGCAGTATGGTTGCCAATTTTGTGGTCTGATGATCTGATTTAATTTTATGGTGTTATTTTTATTGTCCGCTTTGCATAGCACTATTTTCCCTAGTTTGGAACATTACAGTGGTATCAGAGCATGACCTTGGCCCAGCTGTGGGAAATTAGACAGATGATCATGGAAGCTTTGCGTATGAGTGCACAATGACGGGTGAAACCGAAGACAAACCCATGGCTCAAGGGAAATCCAGTATGCAGAAATTCTGGGGTAGAATTCATTGGGATGATAAGAGGTTGGCCATGTTGAGGAGGGTGACAGAGCAAACCCATCCACACCTTTACAACAAAGACGTTAGAGATGAGCAAGTCGTGGGGGTGCAGCCATCTACATCATGTGGGGAAAGCCGACCAGATCAAGGCACCAGATCTCCTGAAAAGGAGTAGGCAGGACAAAGACGGTTAGAGGGTGAGACCAAGGGGTGCTTTTGCTAGTGGAGACCTGGCTTTAGATATCAAGAGCCTGAGGAGGAGGTTGAGCATGATGCTGAGAACCCACAGGATGGTGAGGGGCAGATCGATATACCCGGTGTGGCGCAAGAGTCACCTTTATTAGAGGCCTCTTTAATAGCCCCAGTTGACACCTTGGTGGTGGAGAGGATAGAGCCTACATGCATAGAGCCATCTATTGAGGGGGTGACATGCATGGATGAGATGCCAACAGTTGTTGAGGTATCTGGAGCTGTGACCGAGTTTACAGGTGATAGATGCCCACTGCAATTCCATCAATTTCAAGCTGACCTTCTAGCATTAAAAAGGAAGGTCGCGTTAGTGCGAGAGGGTATTCTGCAGTAGAACGAGGATAAGGAGGGCATGAGAGCGGTTTGTGCCGAGTCCACAGCCAAATTGACTCACATTGGGGAGCAGTTGGATTCCCCACTGGTGCAGCTAAAGCGCATGTTGGGGTGTGGGAGGAACCTTCTTCGAGCATACATAGATGGGGCTCGCAGCATTGTTAGGTTACCTTTACCCATTGGACAGAGAGAGACAAAGCGACCTAATCAGATTTCATGTGTTGACCAGCGTAGCGTGATGAGATGACCTGAGTTGCACAGGGTGCAACACCCGCATGCTGGGGTTGTTCTATGTGCAGGAGTTCGTGCCTTCAATCCCTCTCTTGGGGTTGGATGGCGAGAGATTTTGAGTTGGCACCCTATGGAGTGGGATATGGAGGTGGTGGTGAACCTGCGTGTAGCTCAGCAGGAGCTTCCGGGCATTGGGGATACCAGCAGCGCAGACTGCCATTGGGTTCCAGTGGAACTACCTATCATTTCCCAAGTTGCCAGATGATTACAACCGGGATGGTGTAGTTGACCTAGCAATTCAGCGTGCACATTCGCTAGGGGAGTCTCGGTCATCACCAGTGGCCGACCAGTTTATGGACAGAGTCTTTTGGTTTTCTTGGTATGGCATTCGTACACAAGATCACTTAGTGATCAACATATTCTGGCAAGAGTTTGTCAGAGGAGGTGGCATTGGCAAGCCACAAGACGGTGCCTTTTATGGAGTTGGAGGCTCTTCACTTTTGAGTGGGGCACAAAGAATGCAGAGGAACAGAGCAGTGGTGGCATCACCGCTGACAGAGAGGGAGAGTCACTTCTTAGATCCCTCAAGGGGGATTTGGAGGGAAGATCCATTCATCGGAGGGGATAATGATGCGATGGTGGAGGTGATGATACTGATCGGGTGTGGCCTGACACATAGAGACATATCTCTAGGCCATCACATCCAAGGATGTGTTGGAGCATCTAGCATTGAGAAGTGGTCTACCGCTGGGCACAAAGATGCATAGTGGTGTGTTTTAGTGTGTTGGACTGCGTTGTGGAGTGGGAGTGTCTCACATCTCATTGAGTACATGCGGGGAGTGACAAGTGCAATGACACAGGCGGGAAGCAGGATGGTACAGGATGGCATAGTTGTAGCCGAGGGTATCCAGGAGTGTACAGGGGTAGGCCGCGATGTACAGTGGCATGTCTAGGAGTATTGGGATGATCAATTGTATACAGAGGCGTATGGTGTTGCACAGTGAGGTCTTGGAGCGTTGCCTCCAGGGACACCCATGGACGGAGATATTGAGCATACCTTTGGGTGTAGTTCACACAAGATCGATGGGACACCAATGAGTGATACTTGATGATATCCACGGGGACTCACACACCTGACCCTCTTCTACATCACTTATAGAAACGGGCAACCTGGTTGTTGTCCTTTGACACTCTGGGCACGAGCAGTAGGGGATGGGGAGCCCACCCAATATATTTGGATGAAACTTGGTGTGATAGAGGAGAGACTTCTCAGTGAGGGCATTGAGTCGGTGCGCGAGTTGACAGCGATAGGTCAAGGGATGAGGTCATCACCGACAAGGATGGCATATCATTCATCATTGATCCTATGCCTGCGGAGTTGGTCACAGGGGAGACATGTGTCACTGTTTCCACAGGGCATGTTTGGACCATGCATGACCAGAGGATACCGTGTACGGCTGAGATAGTTGTCCAGTATGTATCCGAGTTCCCGACATCGTATCAGCACATTCTCCAGGGGGCGAGTAGTTGAACCAATGGCGATGGCTAGCAAGAGCAGGATGGATCCACATACACTGAGTCGATTGTGCGTATCAAATACCCATCTATTGGTTGCATTCAGGGGGTACCTATTTGGCACACATGGTTTCCTGTGGTCATCAGTACTACACAGTGGTAGGCACAGGATAGTATTCAGGTTCCCGACATTGTATCGGCACATTCTCCAGGGGAAGGGTAGTCGAACCAGTGACGATGGTTGGCAGGAGTAGGATCGATCCGCATACACTGAGTCAATTGCGCGTATCAGATACCCATCTATTGGTTGCATTCTGGGGGTAGCTATTTGGCACACATGGTTTCCTGTGGTCATCAGTACTACACAGTGGCAGGCACAGGACAGTTTAGCATGACTCAGATTAGTTCATGATGTATGGAGCCTATATATGGGTGGCATGTAGGGACTAGAGATGAGAGCCAGAAGGATTCCATCGGTTGTCAGGGCTATGCCACAGCAGGTCTGTCTATGGGATGCAGGGATTCAATTGATCGATAGATCACTCATGATGAGTGGAGTCGTGGCAGAGAGTGATATAGTTCACTCTTGGGATGACACATGGGGTTTCATAGAGGGTTTCATCATAAGGGGAGGCAGACATTTTTCGTTGCTGCACAGGTTTAGAGTTAGATTTGGATGGGTAGGCCTTGGTGCCATGGAGATGCTTAAGCAAGATGTGTCTCACCTCTTTTAGTATTCCACCATCGAGTTCCAAGAGAGGAGGATATTGTCTGCGCATGATGGGGAGTATGACATAGTCAGAGTAGCGTAGCGTCAGCATGGTGGCACCACTCTGGGACTAGCAGGGAACTAGGGCATCAAAGCTCTTCATAGCTCAATAACCTTTAGGGATGCGCCCACTACTGCAGGGGGAGATCATATAGATTTTCCATTGGGCTTTAGCGAGTCACTAATGAAGCAAGGGACTTTTGGTACTTGCACCGAGCAGAATAGTGAGTGGAGCAAGCGGAGCCTCATGTTGGACATGATAGCATGTGATCCTGATATTGAAGGGTTCTTTCATATCAGGACAGTGCTGAGGTCAGGGGCGATTCAGTGGCACATCTGGGACCCTGGCACATGCTGCAGTGACAGTGGGGAGCAGCAGTTAAAGAGGATGCTCGTTCAAGCATTGCTTGAGGACAAGTGATTTTTGGTAAATTGGAGGAGTTTGCCAGTTGAGAATGCTACTTGGGAGGGCGAGCACATACTTGAGCATTCAACACTGAAGTTGCTTGGGGACAACAACATTTGGGAGGGGAGGATTGTCATGTCCCTTCCTAAATTATTTTGGAGGAGTATTAATTTCTATATTTTGGGACCAATTTTGGAGGTGATGGGGGCCCATTTGATTTTAATAGGAGGCTAGATTTAGGAGAAGTTATTTCGATGTAATTAAGTATACATGGGAGTCACCCATACTAGGGGAATACGCATTCCCTAGTTCGATTTGCATGGAGGGGAAATCGATGGTTAGGTGACGAACCCACGATGGAGGGAAAAGTGCTTCACAAAATCTATATAAGGAAGACAACTCTCCTCATTTGGATATCTTATCTTTTGACATATTGAACTCAATCTTCGTTGCTCGAGCTGCTTAGCTAGGTTACTGTGTTGTTTAGCACACGAGTGTCTCCGAGCAGAGATCTCAACCCTTGCTTCGATGGACTTCGAGTGTCAGCCCTAGGAGGGAGTTCATCTTCATCTTAGTTCGTAGCAGCAGCAGGGAGACGAGTTACAGCAGTTGTAAGTTGAGTACCAGCAGTAGGGGGAGTTACAGCAGCGCAGGGATTGCACAGTCACACCGTGAGGCACTCGAGGAAGTTGGGGAGACAAGCATCCTTTCATCATTTTTAGGAGTATATAGGGAACCTACAGACAAGAGGGCCATCCTACACACAGCTCTCATTCCATCGCACACAAGACTGCATCATTTCCTCCATGACTGCACAATGATTGGAGTGAGACTCTTTGGGGCAGCGCCATTCGAGGGAGTTTGGAGTCGGCGTGCTGGGAGATCATTTGGAGGGCCATTTGAGGAGGATTGCTGGAGTTGGAAGAGTAGAGATTGATAGGATCAGTCACATCAACAGAATTCGAAATTGGAGGGCCAAGCTGTGAAGGGTCAATTTTTGAAGGTTGGAAACAAGGGAAAACCTTTCTAGATTTTTCTGGTTTTTGGGCAAGGATCACACTCCTAATTTTATAGAATTTTTTGGGCAGATTTGAGGGGTCAAACAGGGGTCCCTACTCAACCAGCAGCTAGAGGAGATAAGGGGAATTTAGGCCAAAATTCTGAGGTCAACTTTTGGCCAATTCCTTTGTGGGTTATTATGGGTTTCTTGCATAGAGGTTGGGATTAATATCCCAAAATTTTCTGAGCAACATGGAAGGCTCTAACAACAGATCACATTTCAAGCAGCAACACCTTTCTGGGCAGCAACAGTGCGGCTCTTAGGCCGGATTACCAGCAGATTTGAGGAGGGTGTTCCATTGTTCATTTTTGACATTTTGCTAGCTTGTCTAGAGCAAGTCCGAGTGCACACATTCCAGCACCTTGTTGTACACCTCTTCCCATTTAATAAAATGAGTAGACAACACAGTTTGGTTGCCAATTTTGTTGTCTGATTTAATTTTATGGTGTTATTTTTATTGTTTGTTTTGCATAGCACTATTTTCCCTAGTTTGGAACATTACAGTATAGAATCACTCTAAAAGAAATCATACAATAGTTTTTATCCTAGACTCCATTTGCCCTAGATTGATAAAGCACTAGTCTTTATAATTTGTGACATTCCTTTAAAACCCTATATTCGTTTTTTGGTTTGTTTTATAACAAATTAGGGCTTAATTACAACAAAGTCTTATGCTATTAGGATTTAATGACTTGTTAATGTATGCCCTAGGCTTAGACTTTGTTTAAAGATGCATTAGAGAAGCCAGCTCAAAGTTTTCCATGCATTTTTCAGACATTTTCTAGGGCTG
Source organism: Pinus taeda (assembly GCA_000404065.3). NCBI lineage: Eukaryota > Viridiplantae > Streptophyta > Pinopsida > Pinales > Pinaceae > Pinus > Pinus taeda. The sequence continues at coordinate 8,536 of APFE031153056.1, forward strand.
ACATCATATTTTAATTATTATTAAACGTTATATTAACTATCAAAATTTGTTGCAATTTTTTCCTTAGTTTACTCTTAAATTTAGCCTTCACTCCATATAATTCTTACACATTTTTAATAGCTAAATTTTATGTTGTTATAAACTTTTGTTTTGATGTAATTTGATGCCTTAAATAAGGCTACTTGGAAGCAAAAGTGGGAGCGGGGCGTGACAATTTTCAGAAGCTTTCAAGTCGGGAGCGTTTTCTATATAGTATATATTTTTATATATTTTTATGCATATATGTCAACAAAAGCATGTAGAATGATGACTTAGTTATAAAAAGCATTAAAACATGGATTAAAGTTTTAAACCATATAACATCAATCATCTCGTAGCTATAATTTTCATCAACTTCAATCCACAAGTTACAATGTCTAGATTTTCATCATGCTGGGTGTGGAGCCTGATTATCTTCCAGATTCAGAGGTCTTGTTTCAGCCCCGTTTGGATCCCAGTTCCTGATGCGAGGGTGTGGGAGGGGTTGCCCCCCACTAACTTTTCCACCTCGGGAAGGAAATTTTTGAGAAAATAACCTTGTAAAATATTGTAATTTTGTAGTCAATCTGGACCGTTCATTAGGTGGAAGATATGATGGTAGAAGTAATGTTAATTTAGGGTTTTTTGCCCCAGAAGGAAACCCTTAGTTTGTATGAGAGAATTTTATTACAATTGGGTATTATTTTGTATCTATTCCTATCTTTTGCTAGCACTTGATCACAAGTTTTGACTCATACAATCTTATTTTCATCACATGGCATAATCCTATGGAGATGATTTCTTACACGAGTATATGAACTAGTGTAGGTTATTTTATAATGGGAGCATGTAAAATTTGTTGTTCCAACCCTTTTCCTTCTCACTAGCTTTGCTACATACTTTTACAAGTTGTAGTGATGATTTCTTACAAGTATATGAACTAGTGTAGGTTGATTTATAATGGGAGCATGAAAAATTTGTTGTTCCAACCCTTTTCCTTCTCATTAGCTTTGTCACATACTTTTACAAGGGTGTTGAATAGTAGTGTGAAATTTTTTTGCGAAGAGAAGTTAGGGAGAAAAAAAAATTGTAGTGAGCATGCTCCTGAAAATCCCTCATGCACTCCCTGGGTCGCCCCCTCAGCGCTTTTGTTTGGAGCGCGCTTCAGGAGTGAGCGTTGTTGAAACTTGGATACAATGTAGAATTTCTTATCATGGTAATTACTTGTGCATGATATGCACTCTTTTTCTTAGTATTTACATTGATTAGTTATGTCATCAAGCATTTACACATTAACAAAATATCGAGATCATAATGCACAAAAGACAAGAGACACCATAAGTTAGGCCAGAGGCTATGGCGAAACCCACAAGGGGAAACTCATCAATCCTTTTCTTATAGCTTCTTCATCAACAAAAGAAATCCAAGTCAAACAAACTAGTGATCCTAGTGTCAAGTCAAACAAACCAGTGATCATATTCCTATCTTTTACTAGCACTTGATCACAAGATTAGACTCATAAAGTCTTATTTTCATCACATGGAATAATCTTGTAGAGATGATTTCTTACACAACTCTATGAACTAGTGTAGGTTGTTTTCTAGTGGGAGCATGTAAAATTTGTTGTTCCAACCCTTTTCTTCTCACTAGCTTTGTCACATACTTTTATAAGGTGTTGAACAGTAAGGTGAAATTTTTTTGCGAAGAGAAGTTAAGGAAAGAAAAAAAAATCGCAGTGAGTGTGCTCCCAAAAATCCCTCCTACGCTCTTTAGGTTGCTCCCTGAGCGCTTTTGTTTAGAGCGCGCTTCAGGAGCGGGTGCTATTGAAATTTGGATTCAATGTAGAATTTCTTATCATTGTAATTACTTGCGAATGATATGCACTATTTTTGTTAGTATTTACATTGATTAGCTATGTCATCAAGCATTTACACATTAACAAAATATAGAGATCATAATGCACAAAAGACAAGAGACACCAAAAGTTAGGCCAGAGGCTATAGCAAAACCCACAAGGGGAAACTTGTCAATCCTTTCCTTATAGCTTTTTCATCAACAAAAGAAATCCAAGTCAAACAAACCAATGATCCTATTGTTAATTTTAGGTATGTTCTATGCTTAGACCAATTTATTTCAATTTTCACAATTAGCTCCATATATTTTCCAGATTAGCAATCACATCAGCATTAAAAGTAAGTTGCAAATAGAACATAAACATAAATCGCAGAAAAAGAGCCAGGACAAGAGGACACAAGATGTGGCACTAGCCAAGGACAAACCCCAATGTGGGAAAACCCTTGATCAATTCTTCTTATATGTTCTTGAATAGTTCAGCAGAGAAAGAGAGAGAGAGAGATAGTACGTTTACAATAGAAGTCAACACTTTGACTTATCTAGATAAGAGTATAGATCATCTCTAAGAAGATGATACATGATCAGTTGAAGACATGCTGCTTCAACTAATTCTCCAAGGTGACTCCACCTATCGTTGTGCTGCATTTCGTCATCATGTTGCGCCTCACCATGCTACACCTATCATCACTATGCTGCATCTCATCACGCTTCATTAATCATGACTGTACCCATCATTGTACTGCATTATGTGCCATTGCTACACCATGTTGCCATCCTGACCTATGTGTTGGCTGCACCTTGCTTGCTTGTTGTCCCTAGCATGCTTGTTGTCCTTAGCATGCTTGTTGTTGCATGCTAGTTGCCCCTTGCATGCTAGCTGTAACATTGCATGCTTGGTGTATTTACTGCTAAGTACTATACAATTGTCCCAATGTTAGTTAGTTGTCCCTTGCATGCTGTCTCCTTCAGAAACAAATGCTCCGACTATTTCGGCAGTCCCAGCAGTTCTACCAGTTCCGGTTGTTTGCAGCAGTTCCAGCAGTTCTAGTTGTTCCCAGCAGTCCCAACAGTCTCGGTAGTTCCGACTTTTCTAGTAGTTCCGACTTTTCCAGCAGTTCTGACAGTTCCAGCATTTCTGGCTTTTCTAGCTTTTGTGGTCGTTCCGGCTTTTTCGGCAGTTCGGGCTTTTCCGGCTTTTCTGGCTTTTCCAACGGTTCCGTCTTTTTCGGCAGTTCTAGCTTTTCCAATAATTTCGGCTTTTCCGGCAGTTTCAGCTTTTCCGACTTTTCTAGCATTTCCAGCTTTTCCAGCATTTCCGGCTTTTCCAGCAATCCCGGCAGTCCTGGCAGTTCTAGCATTTCCGACTTTTCCGGCTTTTCCAGCAGTTCCAGCATTTCCGGCTTTTCCGGCAGTTCCATCTTTTCCAGCAGTTCCGGCTTTTCCAGTAGTTTCGGCTTTTCTGGCAGTTCCATCTTTTCCAGCAGTTCCGGCTTTTCCGGTAGTTTCGGCTTTTCCGGCAGTTCCAGCTTTCCGCCCTCTAGATCAGGGCAACGTTATTCCTTAGGATCTCTCCTTCTACTAAAACCCAAAGACAAGTAGAGAGAGGAACAGATCCTAAGTGTGTTGAAATGACTTGAAGGCTACCTCTATTTATACTAAAACGTTGAGCACATGTGGGGTTCATTTGGTTGCTAGCCGACCTTGACGAATTGTCTTATAAAGCAAATAAATTTATAACTCTATGAATACTTATCGGAATCGGATGATCTTTAGATCAATCCTACACCTCTCAATGAGAGGGATCTAAGAAAAATATCAGCTGCCATAAATAAGATGACCCACATGGACTTTGGCCCTAGTTGCCAATATTAACACCTATTTGTATCTTTTGCTAGCACTTGATCACAAGTTTTGACTCATACAGTCTTATTTTCATCACATGGCATAATCTCGTAGAGATGATTTCTTACACAAGTATATGAACTAGTGTAAGTTTGTTTTATAATGGGAGCATGTAAAATTTTTTGTTCCAACCCTTTTCCTTCTCACTAGCTTTGTCACATACTTTTACAAGGGTGTTGAATAGTAGAGTGGATTTTTTTTTGCGAAGAGAAGTTAGGGAGAGAAAAAAAAAAATTGCAGTGAGTGTGCTCCTGAAAATCCCTCCTATGCTCTTTGGGTCGCTCCCTAAGCGCTTTTGTTGGAAGCACGCTTCAGGAGCAGGTGTTGTTGAAATTTGGATACAACATAGAATTTCATATCACGGTAATTACTTGTGAATTGTATGCACTCTTTTTCTTAGTATTTACATTGATTAGTTATGTCATCAAGCATTTACACATTAACAAAATATAGAGATCATAATGCACAAAAGACAAGAGACACCAGAAGTTAGGCCAGAGGCTATGGCAAAACCCACATGGGAAAAGCCCGTCAATTGTTTCCTCATAGCTTCTTCATTAGCAAAAGAAATCCAATTCAAACAAACCAGTGATCCTAGTGCCAAGTCAACCCTCCAAATTCTTCTATTAATCCATCAATAAGTCTGGTCACAAAAAATCCACATGTCTATCCTCAAATGCCATGTCACACAAAGATAGAAGCTCGCATAAACACTGATGTAATGGTTTCTCAAGTAGCTTGTATTCATAGAAGAAATAGAGCATAGAAAAGCTCAAATGTATGCCTCCATTAGTGCCTCCGAGAATTCACATATATGCCTCAGAATACTTTGCACTATTGCCTCAAGAATCTTCGCATCACAGAGAGGAATATGCCAAAGGAACTTCGCATTACAGAGATAGAATATGTCTTGGAAACTCGCATTATAAAAATAGATGATGCTACTAAAGATACGCCTTTTCATGCCTCATATTTATGCCACAGACCCAAATTATCTTACCACAGAAGAGATCCAAAATTGATGCCAAACAATGGAGGATACGTGTCAGTGTTTAGTTGTTCGATCACATGAAGAGACACGTCCTTTGGGCAGACTGACTTGTCTACCTGGAGGGTCGACTTAACAACTTTGATAAACAAATGACTTACAAAAATTCAAAATTTTCTTCTTTTTATAGGGTCACGAAGAACATGCCCTTGAATTTTTCTTTTGACCAAAATAAAGCATGAAGAACATGCTTGATAATAAAAATAATAATAATAATTTTTCTAGTTTTTGTTTTTACATAAAATACATATTGATACAAGTTCAATGACAATTATGAAGACCAAAGCTAGTTACAATTCCAATAAGTGTGGGGGCAGGGGGGGTGGCTCTCTCACAACCCCGATCCATCCATCCTACCACATCGTCCCTCTTCTATCTTTTCTCTTCTCAAGAGGTACATTAGAAATTTTGTGGTTTTTGTGCACTCTTCTTCAAAGAGCACATGTCCCTAAGTTGGAGTTAATGATTACCCCTCATACTATATGAAAAGTAAACTTGGTTTTTTGTAGTATTCCGCAACAATTTTAGCCGTCCAAAGGTCGGAATATTAGTGGAGGTTGCTTCATTGGTAGACCATTTTCTTCATGGACCAACATCATGGTATCAACAAATCATGTTCTAGCAACTTTCACTTTGTGTAATATGGATAGAGGATTAGTGCCCTATAGAATGGTGATGTACTTACCCAATATCTTCCTAGTTTAATTCATATTCAATAACATCTCCATAATTTCACCTAGGCAACTTGTATTTCACAAGCATATAGTCACTTTTGCCTACGTGGAATCTACTTCACCCATACAATTTTGTTGATTTTTGGGGTAGTTGTGGTCAATATTCACAGCCACTCTAGTTTGCCCTCAAAAGAAATTAAAAAGAAGAAATTTTAAATTTTAAATTTTGAATCTAATTTGCCTCCAAAATGCTCAAGTCGGGCCCAAAAGATCAAGTTGGCCCAACCATAAAAACGCACCACTTGGGGCACCTTAAATCATTATATAAAGGCACTCGACCTCATCACTTGGAGACCAATTCACTCACTCACATTCTATTTGTCTCACACATGCGAGGAGGACTAAAGAAGAAGTTGATTTCCCTGAGGAAGATGACTTCTCTGTGGCTGCCAACTTTGTCTAAGTATTTGACCAACGTTGACAAACATTTTCTCTAACACATGCGGCCAGAGCAGTTGACTATGAATTTTCTAACCATGATTCTAATTAGTTTGACTACAGTTGAACGAATCGTTGAGGCAGCTACATGGGGCAGAAATTCAACCCTGTTAACCAAGGTAGACCAATTTTTTGGGCAACAACAGGATAGAGGAAATTTGGTATGTTTGACCAAGTTCGACTTATTTGTGTATGTGGTCAGTTTGACTTGTTCTGGCTAGAAAATCAGATTGTACCTTTTGTTGAATTGAAGAATTTCCCCTAGAAAAGATCGTTGGGTTTTCTCCTGATGTCAAGTTTCCCAGGTGAAAATTTTATCTCGCTCTTTTTGTGCTTAGTTGTCTCTTTATGATCCTACTGTCATTATTGCATTGCTATTGAGATTTTCTATGTATAATTGATTAATGATACATGTGACATAAGCAACTTGATCAAGAAATCATTAGACGTAATTATCAAATTAGAAGATCATGAAAAATCAAGACGGTATCAGAGCCTGGGTGAAAGGGCAGCCATTAAAGAGATTTGAAGAAGTTAGTCTAGAAACAGAGGGAGCTTGGGATCATGTTTTGACTCTGGATCCTTGAGAACAAATTCTATGATTTGAAGAGAAGTTTTTCTTTATGAAGGAGGCCAAGTATCCTCCTGGGCTTTGATTGTTGAACCACGAAGAAGAATTGCCAAAGCAAGTGTTTGTCTATTGTTTTGTGAAGAAATTTGTGGCAGGGGGTCGAAAGGTCTCAATGTTGATTGCAGAGAGTCGAACGACCTCAAGAGTAACCTCAAGAAGGCCGAAAGGCCTCCAGAGTGACCTCAGGAGGGTCAAAAGGCCTCACTATGACAAGAATAGAGGCCAAAAAGCCTCAGAAGGTGGCCAAGAAGTGCGAGGTTACATCTGTTGAGAAATCAATGCATGTAGTTATCAAGGTTTGATTCCTCTTTTCTTGATAATTAATTGTGATATGCGGTGGCTTCTTTTACTTCTTTATTATGTTATCTTTCATTTAGCAATTACCAAAACGAAAATGCATGAAGATCACAACAACAAGAGACACAAGATGTAGGCACTCAACCAAGGCAAAACCTCCTTTTCAAGGGGAAAACTCAATCAACTCTTCTTCAATAATAGAATCAAGTCAAAGAGAGACAATCCAAGACCTTTTGACTGAGACAAAGACTTCCTCCAATCACCAAGTCAACCCTCCTTCCAAGTAGACAAATTTTGCTCTAGTCAACTCCTTCAAAATTGCTTCAATCTGCAATTTCGGCCCCCCTGCAACTCAAAATTTCGGACTTGCAGTTATTGCAGAAATTTCAGCCCCTGCAACTTGGCTAGAAACCTTAGAAAAAAACTTGCATGCGTGAGAGAGATGCCCAAAAACTTTGATTTTATCTTCCTTTGATTTGACCTTCATTCTCATTCACTTCACACTCTTTTTCTTCTTCCTTCACTGCAGATCGAACTTGTTGTGGATGGATGCCATAGAGGTCGAGCTCTTCTTCTATTTGTATTTCTTCCACAAGGTCAAATAGCCCCAATCTAGGTCGACTTGGTGAGGATGTCACAAATAATTGTTTTGACTCAAAAATAATTTTCTTTAGATGATTAAAAAAAAGGCCCGAGAGGGTCTAATAAATGTGACAAAGACTCTTAAGAGTCAAGAAAAACCCTAGAAGCCTACAATGGCTTTGACCTAATAAATAAATAAAATGAGCATGAAACCCATGCTTCAAAATAATTTTCTTTTTCTTTTTTTTCAATTTTACAGTAAATACATAATGATAAAGTACAATGGCAATTATAAAGACCGGCCATATTAACATTTTCAACATGCCCTCTTAACTAGGGAGGTATTCATAATTTGTACAAATAGGTACAAGGATGACATGATCACAAAAGAGTAACAGCAAGGGATACCTTAACAACCAAGGTATCCTCCCAACAAGGACTAAGGTGTCATCAAGGCAACTGCCACTATAGGTATCACCAGGCTACAACTTTGGTATCAATACAATAGGATATAGATACCATCTAGGCCTCCATGCCTTGAAACCAACCCTTACAGAGATCCAGGTATCATCAACACTAAATTAGAGCTCCAAGATAACCTCCCTCACCAGGATCTAGACATCATTAAACAATTGAGATCTCAATACTAACCAAGCCAAAGATGTCCTCCCAAGTACCATCATCCAAGCAATTTTATGGTACTCATCTTTCCCTCTCAACCAAATTAGAGATATCCACCAATTCGAGCATGCTTCTAAAATATACTAACTTCTTGTTGGAGAGAGATTTCATCAACACAATAGCTACTTGTTCATCTGTTAGCACGTATTGTAGCTTCACAACCCCATATTGTACCAAACTTCTAATATAGTGATACTTACTGTTAATATGCTTAGTTCTGGAATGGAACACGGGATCCTTAGATATTCTGATGTTACTTTGATTATCATAATTTTTAGTTGTGGGATCCAAGGGCCCTCCAAACAAATATGATAGAAGTTTACTTAACCAAGCCGCTTCTTTTCCAACCTCACAAGTAGCAACATATTCAGCCTCAGCAGTACTCAAAGCAACCAAATCTTGTTTAAGACTCCTCCAAGAAATCATAGCAGATCCCTATAAAACAACCACCAGTAGTGCTTCTTCCATCCTTCTCACTGCCACCCCAATCTGAACCAGTGAAACCTGTTAATTTGATATCATTTCCATCATACTTTAGGCAGTGATGAATAGTCCCACTTAATGCCTCAAGATATGTTTGGTAGCTACCCATGATCATGACGTGGCTTTAACTGAAATTGACTTAGAACATTCATTGTATATCATATATCGGGTCTAGTATTCACCAAATACATCAATGAGCCAACCAAATGATGATAACATGCAGGATCAACGAGGCTAGTATCTGAACTTCTCAATTTCTTTAAATTGGTGATCACTAGAGTTGCCATAGGCTTGGAATCCATCATACCAAACTTTTGTACAATCTTGATGATATATTTTCCTTGACCAAGATAGATTCTTCGAGTTTTTGCCAAACTTCCAAGCCCAAATAGTAATACATAAGACCTAGATCTTTCATTTCAAATTTTGATGCCAACATCTTCTTACATTCTGAATTCTATGCTCCACACTTATAAGGAGTAAATCATCCACATATAATAGAATAATGATTGGTTCATTCTTTACTACTTTGATGTAGAGATTTGGGTCTACAAAGCTTTTGACAAATCCAATCCTTAAAAGATAAGCATCCATTCTAACATACCAAGGTCTAGGTGGTTGTTTCAATCCATATAGAGCTTTCTTCAACTTGCAGACATGAGATTCCTTGCAATGTATCTCAAAACCTTCTGGTTGTTCAATGTACACTTCTTCATCCATGGTTCCATTTAAGAGAGGTGTTTTGACATCCATCTAGTGGATGTTCCATCCCATAGTAGTTGCTGAAAAAATCAAGGATCTAATGGTAGCATACTTGATGTTTCTTCATAGTCCACACCTACCTTTTGAGGAAATGTTGATTTTGGGTAGCATTGGATGTGCTCTAGCTCCGAAATTTTGTAGAGGGGCTAGAACACATGAGATCTCCAAGACCCAGAAATCGTTTGGAGAAATTCCACTCGGATGAGGAGTTATTAAAATAATTAATATTTTTAATGGGTTACTAAGTCTAAACTTAGGAAAATAAAAATATTAATGAGTATTAATAAAAATATGGGTGAGAAGCTTCTAAGAGACGAGGATCAAGTCTATTTTAATGATACTCGTTGATTAGAGACTTAATCTCAGTCGTTGATTCATCAACACGAAAAGTATAAGAGAAGACTTGAGAGTTATTTGGAGACACACTAGACAAATACTCAATATTCTTCTTGCATGGCTCTCTTCCATTCATCATGATGAGCCGCTTGTTCAAATGTGGTTAGTTCTACTTCAATTAGATTTGTCATATACACTGCATATCCAAGTACCTTTTTGGACTTTTGCTTTCACTGAATGTACCTTTTGTTGCTCCATGTCCTTTGGCATCTTCAAGTGTAGCTTTCAACCAATTTGGCCTCTTCTTTACTTCGGGAATGATTGTAGGTTGAATGGGTTCACTTGGTCCTTCTTCTTCTTGATTTGTAGGTGTTTTTTCATGTTGTTCTTCTTCTTCAAAGAATGGGATATCTTCCTCATCAGATTCAATAGGAATATCTTTGGACTTCTTATATGCAAGGTTTTCATAAAATATTACATCTTCGCTTACTTCAATTCTACGATCTTCTTTTATGTAGATTTTATAAGCCTTTGATGAAAGACTATATCCAACAATGATACCCCTTAAACTAGTAGAGTCTAACTTCCTTATTTTACCCTTTGGAATGTGAATGTAGGTAGGGCATCCAAAAATACAGAGATGATCTACATGTGGCTTCTTCCTTGAGAATGCTTCTTTCGGTGTCATATTCACTAGAATTCTATGAGGACTTCTATTTTGTATGTATATTGTCATCATTTCTTCTTCTCCCCATAAGGATTTTGAAAGGTCTTGATCAAATATCATGGTTCTAATGCATTTTTCAGTGGTCCTATTCTTCGTTTTTGCTACTCCATTTTGTTCAAGATTATAGGGAACAATGAGCTCCCTCTTAATACCAGCGTCCTTGCAAAAGGATATGAGTTCCTTGGATCTTATTCACAGCCATTGTCGGATCTAAGAGTCTCTATCTTCCTTTCTATTGGGTTTCCTACTTCTGGTTTGAAATCTTTAAACTTTTAAAAGATGTCATCCTTAGTTTTGAGAAGATCAATCCAAAAATTCCTAGAATGATCATCAATGAAGGTCACATAATATAGATGGCCTCTAATAGAATTATCTGCCATTGCTCCACACACATCGGAATGAATGAGGTCTAATATTTCTCCAAACCTTGAGTCACTACTTGAAAATGGTTTCCTTGTATTCTTCCCCAAAGAACATCTCGTACATACTCCTTCATGATCCTCTTTCAAGTTAGGAATGCCTTTTACCATTTTGATTAGAGAGGGCAATATTTTATAATGAAGGTGTCCATATCTTCTATGCCAAAGCTCAGAGGGACTAATATCCATGTGAACAAGAGCTTGAGGAGAATTTGTTAAAAGTCTATACAAAATTCCTTCACAAATCCCAATAACCCTTGCTTTTTCAATACTAGAGTCCCTTCCCCAAACAAGAACTTTTCTATCTACAAAGGCAACCCTATCTCCTTTATCTTCTAGACAAGAAATAGAAAGTAAATTCTTTTTCAAACCTGGAACAATAGAGAATGTCGTTGAGATGAAGCCTTCCACCATCTTCTAGTTTCAATGAGGTAGATCCAAGACCTTTAATTGCATAGCTTTTGTTATCACCAAGCTCCACTAAATGAGATGATGATCCTTTTGATAAAGCTTGTAGTTGTCCACTTTCTCTTGTCATATGCCTTGAGGTTCCACTATCAATGATCCATGCATTATCATCATCAAATGTACTTGTAAGTGCTGCTATGAATCCTCCAATTTCGACTCTTCTAGACAGATTGTAGATGATCTTGGCACCAAAGTTTCCTACAACTTTCAAGAGATCTTTAAGGGTTTTGAGTCATCTTCAAAAAGATTGGCATTGATGAGAGACATCTTTCTTTCAAAAGTGTTTTCCTTCCTTCAAATGATAGCCAACAAAGTGATCTTAAAATAGTCCTTCACCTTAGCTTTGATACCATGTTGAGAAATCAATGCATGTATTTATTAGGGTTTGGTTCCTCTTTTCTTGATAATTACTTGTGATATGTGTTGGCTTCTTTTACTTCTTTATGATGTTATCTTTCATCAAGCAATTACCAAATAAAAAACACATGAAGATCACAAGAACAAGACACAAGATGAGGGCACTCAACGAGGGCAAATCCCCTTTTCAAGGGGAAAACCCAGTCAACTCTTCTTCAATAATAGAATCAAGTCAAAGTGAGACAATCCAAGACCGTTTGACCAAGACAAAGACTTCTTCAGCCCTCCTTCCAAGTGGACAAATTTTTCTCTAGTCAACAATGGTCAACTCCTTCAAAATTGCTTCAATCTCGAATTTGGTCCCCCTATAACTCAAAATTTAGGCCCTTGCAACTTGCCCAAAACCCTAGAAAAAAACTCACATGTGTGACAGAGAGATGCCCAAAAACTTTGATTTCGACATTCCTTTGATTTGACCTTCTTTCTCCTTGACTTCGCAATCTTTTTCTTCTTCCTTCAATGCAGATCAAACTTGTTCTGGATGGATGCTAAATAGGTCGAGCTCTTCTTTTATTTATACTACTTCCACAGGGTCGAATAACCCTGTTGACCACTATCTGTCAACGACCCATAGCAGTACACCCCCTTTTTCCGCAAAAGGGATAGTGCCTGATTGACGTGTTCGTACCGTTTAGCTATCATTATCAGCCTAATTATCATGTTGTAATGTAAACCCACTCTGCATGTGTATAATGTAAATAATCTCAGCATATTCATGTCGTGTATGTAATTGCCTAGGTAAACTTACTTTTCTGGTGATGATCTACCTTTCGAGAGGTTTTTTGTCTCACTGATCCATTCTCGAATGGTCGGCAGAGTTTTACTTCAGCCTTACCCCAAAGCCGGAATGGATTTTGTCACTGGCATCTTAAGCAAGTCCTAGTGTTATAGATCGAGTATATGTAAAAGTGATTTGGGAATAATCCTAACTATTTGGTTAGGCTATTTTATAACAAATTGCTTGGTCTGCTAGATTATATTTGTCTCGCAGTAATGGGTAGTCTATGAGGGTCTTTTTCAAATTGGTTTTCCCTCTTATGATGTAAAAATATCAAAATTATGATGTAAAGTGTCTTGAGAGTTGAAAAAAATAATTTATCCCCTCATAGATTAATTAATTAAATTTTCTGCCCAAAAAATTAATTAAAATCCTAAGCTAGAAATTTAATTAATTCTAGGTCCTAGGTAAATTTAAATTCTCCAAAGGAAAAATTCGTCAGCCCTTAAAAAATAAATTTTAAGAGGTCTCGCGACTAAGGTAAATTAATTATTTTGCTAAATTTTAAGCCTTTGGTCCCTAGAGTTAAGTCAAAGTCAAAAGTTTGAGGAAATTAATTCAAAATTTTAATTTTTGAATTAATTAAAATGCATTTAATTGAAACATTTGAATTTCCTCAAGAATTTAAAATTTTGACAGATGAGATTAAAAGAGATTTTGTTCCTCATCAATGATCGAGATTGTTTTGACGAGGATCACTCGAACTAGCCGTTGAAAGATTTGTCTTTGAATATGAAGTCATTTGTCAGTCAATCCATTCGACCTTTGAGTCGTGTGCTAAGCAAAAAGCTCTCGTGTAATTTTTATTTGGATAATAAAGAAAGACTTTGGGGTTAATTTTCGCCAGTGTTGCTCTTCATGGAAGTACTGTAAGATGTGTCGTTTTTCATGTGTAAATTTTTTTTAGCCGTTGATAATAGCTTCTGAAGAGTGATTTGAGTACAAGTATCTTGCGTAGTCGCTGGGGTTTAAGTGATAATTTAAATTTGAATGTAATAGCAGGTATCTCTATTTATCTTAATTTTATTATCATTTTCTTGCTCTATGTTGATGGTTGGTTGAGTTTTGCACGAAAGTCTTGAGTTTTAGATCATCGAAGGTTTCGAAAGTTTTTCAGTTGGACCAGCCAACTCCCGATCTGTGTTTTCTGAAGAGTCCAACTTAATTTGGTCCTGGGCTTATCATAAGATTTTTATTAGTGATGCATGAAGGGTTTTGAGCTAAGCACCTCCTTTAGAATTCAAAAAATTTAAATTTTTATGTGCGAAATTGGTAGATCTAGTTGTTGAAAGCCTTAGACTAGCAAATCTGGGAGCGGAGTTGGAGTCGCACTCCCCAGATCTGATAGATCTGCCATTCCTGTGCATAGATCTGTAAATTAATTTTTTTCTGACATGGGTTTTTCTGGATTTTAGTATATATGGTTTGGGTTTTTTTGTTGCCTTGCAGCTACAAATCTGAGGAAGAAATCTGTATAGAGTCCATATCTAGGTCTTGAGGGTAAGATCTGGATCTCTGGGGTTCATCAAAATCATTTTCCAAGGATACTATTTAGACATTTTGCAATCCAAGGGTTTAAATTTAAATTCTTTATTTTTGATCTAGAAATTTCATGAGGGTTTCAGGGTTAAATCTGAAGCAAGTGGATTCAAAACTTTTAAATTAAGTTCTGTAAAAAAAAATCGAGTAGATTTAAAGACGTTCTAGGCCACCATTTTTGCAGATTGATTTGTTACCTGGTTTTAGGATTTACTGTGCAAATTTCGATTTTTTTTTTACAACCCTCGTTGTCAATGTTATCCGTCTAGCTTTCATCTATCTGAAGCCCGCAAGAAAAACGAAATCTGTTGCCCGCTAATCGCTCCTCCAAACCCTGGGATTTCCCTTCTTCTTTGACCTGTCCGCCTTGTCCTCCTCGCTGTCCACCGTCGTTGTTCATGACCTGTGTTTGCAGCTCCAAACCCTGACTACAAACCCTCATCCGTTGTTTCCTATTTCCTAACCCTCCTCCGTCACTCATTTTGCGTCCAAATCGTCGCCATACCTGCAAACGCATCCCTACGGCTCTATCTTCATCTCCATCTACTTGTGGCATCCCTGTGCGCTGCTCCTTATTCCATCGTCGTCAGTCTAATTGTTGTTGCCACCATCAGCTCTCTTCTCCTTGGCTCCCGCCAAGATAGCTATTGTTGCCCCTCCGCATCTTCTCCAGTTCCCTTTGCTTAGTAATAGACCTGTGTATTCCTTCTCCTCGCCCTCGCTCTCCTCCCCAACCTGCCTCCTCTGTCAAAACGTTGTCGCCGTCCAACTCTTTAAACGGCCTGCACCTACGCAACGATAAACAAAACGCATTCGATTTTTTTCTATTGTTTATGTTTCATTTGTTTACGATTAGATTTTTTTTTTTAGGATTTTCGATTTCATTTAAATGAACTTCAGTTAGTCTCATTAAAATTTCAAAAAACAAAAAATATAAATTCGATTTCTATTTTTTATTTCCTTTTCTTTATTTGATTTGATTTTACATTGTTTCATTTTTACTTCGATTTTTTATTAAAATTCAAAAAAATCTTCAAATACTAAAAATAAAAAATCTAAAAATTTTAAAAGGTTCTAAACATTTAAAAAAGCTAAAAAGTTTATTTCGTGTGACTATAAAATAAATCGAAATTAATTTTCACATTTAAAGATTTAAATGTTTTATGTAGCCTCTGGCGCATAAAAAAGTTAGAAAAAAAAACATTATTAAATCAGTTTGATTTGTTTTGGTGTCATTTAAAAGAAAGATCTTGATTAATCATTTACCACATTAAGTCTCGTTTCATAAAACTTAGCACACTGAAAAAGCTTTCCTAAGGACTAATTAAACTTGTCAATCTTTAGTTCCTTCTTGGTGTTCTTTTTGTGTGTTAAGGGTAAAATCTAAAAGAGAACTTTTGCAGTATTGACACTTTTTCATTTCTCTATAGTTAAACGCACTTACATTTTTGTATCTAAAAGTTAACTATAGGAGAGTGGTAAATCTTCCTAGATTTGGGTCACTAAGCATAAATCATTTTAATTCTAGGATTGGAATTGATTAGCATTTAAATTTCATGGAGTTTTAAAGTATTTAGATCTCTAGAAATTTAACTGCTAGAATATCTTGCATCTATTGAAATTGATCGTCATTCCCTGAATTATTTGATGTGTGTTACATGTTAGATATATTGTGAATATTTTCAAGTAATTGTTAGTGTTCTGTCGTGGAATTATAATAGATCGCATATCTTTGTTTCCTAAGTTGAGTATATTTGGGAACATCTATTGACATTGATATTAAATTGCAAAAAAAAAAAAATGTTCTCTTTGAGCTATAATTGTATCAGAAAGATTTGAAATAAGTTTGTGGTTTAATTGCAATATCTTCAGAGGTTTATTTCAAGTCTTAATCTTAATTAATTAATGAATTGAATTGATTTACAATGAGCAATGAAGCTCAATAAATAATACTACTGTATTTACATAAACAACAAGTTTCTACTAAGAAAATAGAAACAGCAAGTTTCTAATAAGAAACAAGCTATCGAATGTAGTGACAATGGGTTTCCACATGCTTTGTTCGTTCATGGAAGACTGGATTCTTGGCAAGTTTGAGCACTCCCTGATTATCACAGAGCAAGGGAGCAGGACCTGCCTGGGAAACATGCATATCCGCAAGCATACGTCGAAGCCAAATTGCCTCACAAGATGCCTTAACTGCTCCCCGATACTCTGCTTCTGTCGAGGAGAGAGCCACTGCCTGTTGCTTCTTACTAATCCATGTGACAGCACCAGATCCCAGACTAAACACATACCCAGTTGTAGATTTATGGTCATCAACCAAACTGGCCAAGTCGCAATCTATGTAACCACTGAGTGTAGGATCTGAACTCCGAGTGTGCAGAAGTCCATAATCAGGAGTGCCACTCACATCACGTAGCACACACTTCATTGCTATCCAATGATCAGCCTTAGGAGCTGACATGAAGCGTGAAATGTAGCTAACCGCAAAAATGATATCAGGTCTAGTGACAGTAAGGTAGATGAGGCTACCCACTAATTGCCTGCATAAAGTTTCATCCACAAGTGGTGAGGATGACTGAGTTGAAAGTTTAAGCCCCGGTTCCATAAGAGTCGTGGCAGGTTTGCAATCCTGCATTCTGAACCTTTCCACAAGATTTCTGACATACTTGGACTGAGAGAGAAAGATGTTGTTCTCAGTCTACCAGACTTCAACACCCAAAAAATACTTGACCCACCAGGATAGCGAATATGGGCCCACGTGCTATCACAAGCTATCAAGATCTCCGGATGGACGAGATTCGGTCCCCTTATCGAGAATGCTGCCACGATAGGCGACGGCTTGATGCTGAATGGTTTATGATCTTGCATTCATTATCAATAGCCATGCTGCGTTGGCCATTTCCGCAGATCCTCAGAAGCAAACTATGCGGAAAAAACCGCCCGACACCGCCAAAGTGGATGCGCAGATTTTGGAAAAAAGAATCAATACGGCCTGGCTAAAACGCTCAGACGCTCAGCAAAGGGCGATGCAAAGCCGAAAATGATAGATGATGGAAGATTTGAAGATGTCGTCGTCTTGATGCAGTGCGAGATAGACTTTGTGAATGTTTTCCAGCTTGACACCGAGCACAGTGCCGCCAAGACGTTTGATGGCATCGTCGTGTTTTTAACCCACAGCCGACGTTGGGAGGAGATGACAATCGGCGCTGGGACTCTGGATAGCGATTACGTGGAACGAGATTCTTCGATTACTGTGCCAATAAGAACGAAACCCCTTGCAACGTAGAAATCCACACCGGCTGTAACCCGGAATCAAACCAAATGCGACCCAACACTACACGAACTAAAGCAATCTAGACCTCGATTTGAAGATTATACACTGCAGATCGACAACCGGAACATGCTTATCACATGACCGAACGCAACACCAATCACTCACATTCATCCGAAACCCTTGCAGCAAAATATTAACAAATAATGAACACCTCTGGTATGAAAACCCTCAGAAAAACTGCGGCTCAAAAATTGTGACGCCCAATAAAAATTTCAAACTCCTAGAGAGCAATTTCCAAATGAAGCAAAAAAATTTCAAACAATGAAAAATTATTTCGAAAAAAAAAAAACCCGAGCTTTAATACCATAATCAATGAATGAAATTGAATTGATTTACAATGAGCAATGAAGCTCAATAAATAATACAACTGTATTTACAGAAACAGCAAGTTTCTACTAAGAAAGTAGAAACAGCAAGTTTCTAATAAGAAACTGCTAATAAGATCACAGATGAGCATTAAACACTAAAGTAACATTATTCTAATACATCCAATAATGCGAACATTTAATTTTGGTGATTGATGGTTTCTGCGACAAAAGTGTTTCTAATCCTCGAGTCTAATTTCATCCCATCATCTGGTGCATTTGCATATAAGTTATCTTTGCATAAATAAAATTTACTTCCAAGCATAAGCTTGGACGATAGAGAGATAGGTATTCATCCATCTTTTCTTGAGAAGCCTGCTTTTAATAGTACTTAAAATGGTGACCTTGTAGTCGTTAGAGCCACAACTCTCTAAGCGCCAGAGGCACCGGGTATTCTAGATTTTCAAGAGATGTATTGTTAATCACACCTTAGTGTGCTTCACCTTATCTTCTCTCTGCCAATTACTATGAAATCAGGCTCCAACACCGAAAGGATTGAAGGATTCACATTTAAATAGGCATTTAACTAAAATTAACCAAGATTCTTGCATCTCACATTAGTTTTAGGATCTGCATTTCATACAAGATAGTCATTCATCTAAGCAGCAGTTGCTAATTGATTACTTGGTCTTAATTTCCCTAACAAGATTGTTGACTCCATAAGGCACTGTTATCAATCGTCTAAAATCTAATCAAATCCTATAAGTCTTGCTAAATCTTAATCAAGTACTTGATCGCTTCACTGTGTCTCCCGAACTGGTTGGTTCCCAACTAGTTCATCTTCATTCCATTCTTCCATAGGGTCTACCCCCCTTAGCCTGTTGTAAGGAGACAGCTTAAACAAAGAGATTGTGGATCAGGGTGACAGCCGTCAATCTGAGTCATTGTCGCGGTGCCTAGACATTTGGTACGACAACATTTTTGGCGCTATTGTCGGGGACCGATTTATTGGGCCTTGGCTCTACGACATTCATCTTTCATCTTTCTATCATTCATTTTAGCCAGCAACGCCAACATTTTTTGGCGCCGTTGTCGAGGACAAATTTATTGGGCCTTGGCTCTATGACATTCATCTTTTATCTTTCATCTTTCTATCATTCATTTTAGCCGGCAATGCCAACATTTTTTGGCATCATTGTCAGGGACATTTTATTCTCCGCATTTCAATGACATTTCCTCATCATTCTTCTCATTTCTCATCTTTTCATTTGAGTCAACAACGACAACATTTTTTGGTGTTGTACTTAGTTTCCTCGACATCATTTTAATCATCTCATCATTTCTGCCATTCATTAGCCTGTCAAGCAACACAACATTTTTTGGCGTCATTTAATCTTCTCATCACCCTATCTTTCATCATCTCATTAATCGTTTCATCTACACTTTTAGCACTTAGACATTTCGGTTTGTTTCTTGTTTGGGTGGCGACTCCACTTCTTTCATTTATTATTTCTCAGACAAGAAGCCCTCCCTTATATCCAGTTGTTTTTGCCTTTTGGATACTAGAGCTAGATTCGTGTTCAAGTGGCAACTCCACTTCTTTCATTTCTTACAAGAATTTCTACTAAAAGCTCGTTTCTTTTGGATCTCTTGATTTTCTTGAGCAGGGGTCTCTCTCTAGCATCCATTTGGTCCCTCCTTATCCCTTTAAGCAAGACATCATGGATGACTTGTTTACCCTATGTCATTTTACTACTTTTCTCCATGATATGTCAGAAGAGGTCATTCATAAATTGTCTTTGTTCTCGGGTGGTGATTCAGTCACGTTTTTTTGGGGAATCCGGGGGCAACATGGGTCCATGGAAAGGACCGATGTTGCCCGTTCCAACAATGATAGTGCTCGAATAGATCTTTCCAATGAGCCATTGTACGCGTCAAACGGAGATCATATGCTAAAGTTACGACCCCGGGAAGTTGATGTACCAACTTACCCCCAAACGGGGCCCACAGTTTGGCGTTTCATCTCCTAGGGTTAGGTTTTGGAATGTGAAGGGTTTTCCATTGTTTCTCAACAATAAATAGGCCTTCGAGCCTCATTGTAACTCAGTTCGGAACAGTTCAGAGGCATGTAGCCGCACATCTCTTCTCAAAGATAAGCTACCATCGCCCTAGCTGGTTTATTTCCAATTCTGGTTGTAAGCATATTCGTATTTTCGATTAATGAAATGAAGCATTATTTCCACTGCATCGTTGTGTATATGGTTATCTCTGTATTTTATTTCGTTCCTGTTTAAATCCGGATCACTTGATTGACTGCATCCCTAGTT
>APFE031153067.1:0-27346 GCA_000404065.3 Pinus taeda
TAGTGAGGGGTTGCCTTCTGGGGC
This sequence comes from Pinus taeda, assembly GCA_000404065.3. Taxonomy (NCBI): domain Eukaryota; kingdom Viridiplantae; phylum Streptophyta; class Pinopsida; order Pinales; family Pinaceae; genus Pinus; species Pinus taeda. The sequence goes on from APFE031153067.1 coordinate 25, forward strand.
AAAAAAAAAACCTAAACTAAACATAACTTCTGCCGTCAAATCATTTGCCTAATGAATTACCCAGATTAACTAGCAATTACTAGACTTTTACAAGGCAATTTTACATTAATTTTTGACTTCGGGGGTGCTACCTCTGAACCCCCACCAGGGGACCGCTGGCCCCAGGACCCCCCAGCCTGGGGGATTAGCCCTCGCAGAACCCCGCAAGGGGGACAAGTCCGCCCCATATGGAGGGGTGTACAGTCTTCCTAGGGTATGCATATGGCTGAGACCTTTGAATACAGAAGATAATCAGGCTCCACACCCAATAGTACAAAACCCCTATGTCTAAGGGAAATAAGTGTATCAACCTTATGCCCAAGGACTATAGGTCTAGAACCCTCTTGTTCAGGGACAATAGGCTCAATAGCCCTATGTTCTAAGACAATAGGTCCCATATCCATATGTTCAAGGTCAATACGCTCAACAGACTTTTAACCCATATGTTGCCTATTAGCAATGTGTGCATGGACCATTTCAAGGTATTCAAGGTCAGAATCCTCCCGTTGGTCAAGGTAATCGACAATGTGGGCAGCCTCAGATGCCATATGGCTAAAATCCCCCACGATGGGGCCAAAAATCTTACCAAAAACAATGGGCTCCTCCCTATGGGACCACTTATTGACCTCCCATACCTTTTAACACTCACTTACCTTTGTTGGCTACACTTGAGTTGCCAGATGTCTCATGCCTTACGAATGATTTGATCCTTCATTTGCCATACTAGCCTCCAGTGTCGTCCAAGATAACAAGTGATTACCCCAAGTTCGATGGAAAAGCTAACGAAGATGCTTAGGCCCATGTCATGACATATCACCCCTAGTGCTTATCGAACTCATACATGGACGATTCAATTTGTCTTAGTCTTTTCCAATGGACCCTCATGGGTGCCATGGCAAAATGGTACATCAAGCTACCTCGAAGTACATTCAATTACCTCAATTCATTATCCATGGCTTTCCTCATGCATTTTCAGCTGTCGGTTCATTATGAAACTGGCACCTATTTTCTTACATCACTTAAGAAAGACACTGCGATGCACATCTCTGGTCATATCCATAAATGGAGACGTAGACATTGCCTGATCAAGTTTGAAATAGCTAATCAGTTGCTCACTGAATGGTTTACCAAATAATTCATAGCCCCAATTGCTCGTGATATAGCTATGGGTGGACATGTGTGAGGCTAGGCAGTGACTCCGTAAGACAAAAATTATTCGTGTGTATTATTCCATCAGGTAGGTCTTCATTATATACATGAGGGAGAGACTGTTCAGTTCGTCTCCCGATGACTATTCATATTTCCTATTTATCTATTTACATAAATTCACCCAATCACGAGGATTAGGTGTCAACATTCCCCCCCTTAATCTGAAGGGATGTTGGTGAGCCCAAGCATCATTCTGAATCGTTCAAGCTTTTCTCTTCCAAGCGCTTTGGTGAAGATGTATGCAATTTGCTGATTTGTGGAACAATGATAGAGATTGATTGTTTTGGCCTCAACATGATGTCGAATAAGATGATATTTAGTATTGATGTGCTTTGTTCGATCATGGAACTTTGGGTTCTTGGCCAACTTTATTGCATAGGTATTGTCAATGATGAGTGGAGTTGATTGTACTTGTTTTACCTGCAAATCTTCAAGAATTTTCTTGAGTGACACAATCTCTTTTGTTTCTTCAGCTGCTACCACGTATTCTACTTCTGTTGTGGAATCTGCTGGAACTGATTGTTTGCGTGATCTCCAAGAGATAGCTCCTGATCCAAAACTCATAGCATATCCTGAAGTTGATACCCCAGTTTCTTTGTCTCCATCGAAGTATGAATCAGAGTATCCAATCAAGCTAAAGTCATCCACCTGTGTGTACTTGATTCCAAAGTCTTGAGTTCCCTTCAAGTACCTTAGAACTCTTTTTTCAGCAGACCAATGTCCCTCACAAGGCTTTTGCATAAACTTGGAGAGGATTCCAACAACAAACGAAATGTCTGGTCTGGTAGTAGTTAGGTAGTTGAGACTTCCTATAAGCTGTCTATACTTTGTTGCATCCTCAAGTTCCTTTCCTTTAATAGATGTGAGCTTTAAGTTTTGTTCCGTTGGAGTAGTAAGAGGATTGCACTTTGTCATGCCAAACCTGTTCAATAGATCTCCAATGTATTTCTTTTTTGAAAGAAATATGGACTTTGGATGTTGGGTTACTTCAATGCCAAGATAGTAATGAACATAGCCCAAAGCAGTCATTTCAAAACATTTCCCCAATTCCTTCTTTATGGATGCAATGTAGCCTTCATTGTGCCTAATCATCAAAAGATCATCTACATGTACCACAATATATACAACTGTTTTTCCAACTTTCTTGATAATTAAAGTTGCATCATCAAGATCAAAATGTTTGAAATTGAGTTTTAGAAGATGCTTAGTTAGTTTTTCATACCAGGCTCGCGGAGCTTGTTTGAGGCCACACAAGGACTTCACAAGTTTGCATACTTTATGTTCATGTCCTTTCACAAAAAATACTTTAGTCTGGGACATAAAAACATTCTCTTTTATATCTCCATTCAAGAAAGCAGTCTTTACATCCATTTGATGGACATTCCAACCGTTCCGAGCTTCTAGTGCAAAGAGTGTCTTGATGGCAGCCCATTTTGCTATGGGGGAAAGTCTCCTCATAATCGACCCCTTCCTTCTGTGCAAAACCTTTTTCCACAAGCCTAGCTTTGTGCTTGTCAAGTGAGCCATCAACTTTATACTTGTCCTTGTAGACCCACTTGCAGCCAACTGGTTTGGTTCCTAATGGAGGATCAACCAGCTTCCAAGTGTCGTTCTTTATGATGGCATAATACTCCTTTGGCATCGCTTCTTTCCATTCATCATGAGAAGCAGCTTCTTTGAAGGAAGTTGGTTCAAAATCTGTAGACAAGTTCAATTCACAATCATAAGAAACATCCATATCAATGGGTGAATTAGAGTTATCTACATCACCTCCCTTTTGCTGGTTTGAATTTCTGGTTTCTGTCTTTCCAACTTCATCAGGAAGCACACTTTCAAGTGTCTTTGTCTACCACTTTAGGGGACCTTTCCTAGATGGTCCAGGCTGCTCCGTTGATTGAGTTGGGACTGAATCAAGATTGAGTCTCCCAATTCTATCAATTACATCACTTAAAGCATCATCCGTTGTTGGAGTTTCATGTGGGGGAGTGTGTTCTTTAGAAGAAGATTCCACATGTTGATCTAGTATATGAATCCCCCCTTCAAGATGTGGAATCTGATTATCAAATTCTTGAAATGATTTTTCTTTAACGAATCTATCCAAGCGATCAAGTTGTCGCTCAACAACATTGTCAATTTTGGATGATTCAAGAAAATTACATCTTTAGATAGAAAAAACTTTTTATTTACTTCATCATAGAGATGGTATGCTTTGGAGGTGTTTGAATATCCGAGAAAGATACACTTACGACTTCTAGCACCAAGTTTGTTTCTATGTGCGTTTGGTATCAAGCCATAACAGGTGGAACCAAAGACCCTAAGATGCTTTATCGAAGGAGCATGTCCATACCACGTTTCATATGGAGTCTTGTTTCTTATAGCATTAGATGGACATCTACTCTTCATATATGCAGCACATAGAACAACATCAGCCCAAAACATTCTCTTTACATTTTCGAAGAACAACATGGATCGTACCATATTTAAGATTGTCCTATTCATTCTTTCAGCTACGACATTTTGTTGGGGATTATAAGGCACAATTGTTTGGTGTTTGATCCCATGTTGGTGAATATAGTTTTCAAATTCATTTGATGTGTATTCTTTTCCATTATCAGTCCGAATAGACCCAATATGGGATTGTGCATCATTTTCAATCCATTTATCAAAATTCTTGAATGTTTGAAAAGCATCAGATTTGGTTGCAATAAATAAACCCAACAGATTCTGGTGTAGTCCTCAATAAATGTCATGATATATGTATTTCCATTTGCAAAAGGAACAGGCATTGGAGCACATAAATCTGAATGAATGAGTTCAAGTTTTCTATGTGCTCTTGAATGTGAATCATGAAAATACTGTTTGCTATGCTTTCGTAGAATTCAAGCATCACATTGCTTAAGTTTCCTAGGAATTGTAGGCAAACCAACAACACCATTTTTGTTTAATAAGAGGAGACATTCATAGTTCAAATGTCCAAATCTAGCATGCCATAATAAACTTGATGGAAGTGTACCTTCTTCATGATGACAATTGTATGAGAAATGGTGTGCATGAGTAGAGGTTCCTTGCAACTTGAGAAGCCTTTCTTCTTCTGTTCCCCTCATGACAAGTGAGTGATCATATGCTTTTCTTACCTCAAGCTTGCCATCAAACATATCAATGGAGTGACCTTTCTAGAATATGTGGACCAGGGACAACAAGTTTCTCTTGAGTTTTGGGAGATATAGAACATGATGTAGAAGAAAGTCTGGAAGAACAGGTAGTTTAAGCCTGATTGTGCCAAGCCCCGATGGGTTGATTTTTGATTGGTCTGCAAAGTATATTGCTCCATCAACATTGTCAGTGAAATCTTCAAAAAAATCTTTTCTATGAGTCATGTGGCAGGCTTCTCCTGAATCAAGCAACCAATCATTTTTCCAAGAAGCAAGTGAGGCATTAAACAAATCTTCATTTACTCCAATGTTACATTGTGCCACAACATAGTGAGCAGATTCAAGTGCTTTACCTTTGTCTGTATCATCAATTTTACCTTTCTGTTGGTTTTTTTTCTGATCAATTTTTTCCCATGGTAGCTTGCATGTAGAGGCATCATGTGATCCATTTCTTTTCCAGTGTATGCAGTGCAAATCTACCTTCTCTCCTTCAGAATGTCTGTCCCCCATGCCTCTGAAATATCTTCCTCTTCCTCTTTGACCACCTCTTTCTCTTGTAGAATCTTGAGCAGGATGCTTTTCTTTATGAGCAAGGCACATAGCCTCTTCAGAAGATTCAGGGGTTGTGTTCTTTCCAAAATCTTTCTCTCTTTCAGCAAACTTTTTCACAAGAGAGTCAAAGGTTATATATTTGAGATTTCCATTTGCTTGCAATGACTCAAGATAATTGGAGTAAGTATGATAAAGTGCCTTGAAAAAAGCAATAAGAGGAATATCCAATTCAACTTTAGTGGATTTGATATCATGCATTATAGACTTTACTTCAGATGCAAGAGCAAGAGGATCATTAGTTTGCAGTTCAAGAGTGAAGAGTTTAATCATGAGTTGAACAACTTCAAGTGCAAAATGTGAGTCATAGAGTTCTTTAAGCTTTTGTAAGGCTTCAAAGGCAATTGAATATGACAAAATATGGTGACTCACCTCTTCATTTACAGATGCTGCGATTAATGCATAAGCTTTACTTTTCTTGTTTTCCCAAATGATGATCTCTTTCTCTGAGGTAGGCTGTACTGGTTCATTGTCTCCATCTCTGACACACACTTCTTTCCACAACTCATTGAAAATGAGGGTGTTTTTTATCATCCGGGACCATTCAGGATAGTTCTCTTTGCCAGCGAGAACTATTCCCACCATGGATATGATTGAATACATTCTGTAACAAAAAAATTCAATGTATGGCCAAAAAATTTCAGCGTTCAATACCAATGTTACCAACATTTTATGTCAAAAACCTTCAGCGTTCAATAAGACTATTGTTAATATAATGCCATGAACTTCAACACATACAAAGATAGTAGCTTTAATATACCACAATACCAGCCTCTCAGAACTAAAAGCCTGCCCAAAGGATGTTATAAAGAATGACACCAATTAGCATTTGCGGTTTCGATCATGCTTAAAAAATTTAAGAAAAAAGAATGCTTCTTTCCTCAAAGAGTAGAAGTCGGGATGCAATTGCTTCCTGAAATCTAACAATCAAAAATTAAATTGACCTTTTTCACTATGGTTAAGGCTTGTGTTCATTTCCATTCTAGTCAATACTCTAACTCCCCATCGACGAGGAGCATTGAAGATTGCATGGCTAATAATCTGAGTTGCCTCAATATATTGTTCCACACACCTAGAAATGCAACTAATTTCACTTCCATTCAAACGTGTACCGTGCTTCGTAACACACCTGGAAAAGTATTTAGTATGCACCATCTCGAGAAATTCCTCGGCTCTGGAGCAGGCAGTGAGCAGCGATGTTCCCAATTTCAGAAAGGAACATCTACCTAATCTCATGGAAATTACAACTACCTCGTCTTGAACATCATCAACATTGAGATGTGGGATGAATTTTTTAGTTCGGTTCTTGGCAAAGAGATAACCTTTCTTAAATATACGATGAAGTTTGCAGGAGAGGTGGTGAGAGGATTGGCACCAACTATGGGATAGAGATGGGCATGGGCGTAAAAGATAATTCTAGGGATCCCATCAAAGACTGCACTGAAATAGTCAGAAAAGGATGTTTATGATCCACATTAAAAATCCCACAGATCTATTTGGACTCACAAAGTTTTGAGAACTCGAATAGTCGGGCAGTCGACGTCCCACGTTATGGTAGAAAACGTTATGTTGACAGTCCAGAGAGTGCAGGTAACGCAGGTGGCACGACTGTATATATGGAATATGGCAGACAGAGGGCGCATGTAGTGTCAGGCAGCAGCCTTCAGGTGACAACATGGGGCATGCTACCAACATTACTGAACAGACAGCATTTTTGAATGGAGAGCAGAGGAGCAGAGGAGAAGAATAGGGAGTTACAAAGGGCATAAAAGCTAAAAAAAGGTGTTGGCTCTGATACCATGTCAAGCCAGGTAGTAACTCCATAACACAAAAATGATTCATGTGTTCTATTCCATCAGGTAGGTCTTCATTATATACATGAGGGAGAGACTGTTCAGTTCGTCTCCCAATGACTGTTCATATTTCCTATTTATCTATTTACATAAATTAACCCAATCACAAGGATTAGGTGTCAACAATGTGTCACTGAAGAGCAAGCCATTTCCCATGCCCATTACTTGGATTTGGTCTACTCTCAGTCTGGCACCTTATATGAGTTGTTACCCAATGCTTCGTGACCATCATTCGATCTCGCAACATCGAAGTCACCAGCTCTTCCTCTTGTTGATGGATTGATTGGTTCACTATCCCAGATCCCTACTAAAAATTCTTCCAAACGGAAGTCGGTCTCGAATGTTGTTCTTAATAGTTGATCTCAAAACCCGCTAGGCCCTAGTAAAACCTCAGAGGTCCACATTGTCTAGTCTACCGCAACGACAAATCCTCAAAAGGAGAAAAGAAAGAAAAAGGCAAAGCTAAATTTGATGCCCTGAAACAGTGTCCTCCCAAATAATCTGCTGGCAAACTTCACAACGGAAACCTAAGTATCCCTGCCTCATTTGTGAGGAGGATCACTATACTAAGGATTGTCCATGATGATCTGAACTTAGTCGCCTGTTGAAAGGGACACCTGCTGTCCTTAAAGAGCCATTTCTGTCTCAACAAACTCAAATGGTAGATCAACCCCGATCAGCTTCCTCTGGATCTTAAGTGTTCATGATCAGAATGCCCATTAATGTGGCTACCCAATCGAAATATTATCAAACTCTAGTAGCTCCTACAAATGGGAAAGAAAAAGAAGCAACACCTTCTTCTTCTATCTTGAGTTCTGGCCCTCTACAAATTGAGCGCCCTAACTCTGATTCCGCTATGTGGCCACCCTCTTGAGGTGTGCTGTAGAAATCCTCATATAATGCCAATGCTTGAGCTGCTCAGCACTACAATATTGTTGAGGATTTGGCTCAGGCGCCATCAGCCATGTCCGCTCTCAAGGTACTTCAAAGCTGCTCATCGCAGTGGAAGCTTTTGTTGTTAGCTATCGGGGCATCGATCCCACCAATTTTAATTTGATCTATTTCGATCTGGAGAATGATGTTCCATGGCGCTCTCATCAGATTACCTTTCTTATTCAGGTAATCATTAAAGAGAAGAGCATTCACCACACTGTCATCGATGAAGGTGCTTCTACCTGCATCATGTCAATTGCATGTTGGAAGGATATTGGTTCCCCTACATTGAACTAATCCCTAAACACTTTGGAAGCTTTCGATGGGCGTGATTCACGACCCTTCGATGTCTTAACTAACCTTGCCATAACCTTGGAAGGAAAGATAGTGCAAGTTGAAGTAGAGATCGTTGACACCAATCTCAATTATAATCTTCTACCCAAATAAAGTTGGACTCATGCCATGCATCTCGTGGCCCCCTCTTTGTTTCGTGTGATCTGTTTTCCCCATCAAGGGAAGATTTTCAATGTAGAATTGAGGCTTCTGTGATCCACATCAAGTTTACGAGAGATTTTTCGGTGTAAATCACATGAAATATCATTTGTCAATGCGTTTTGAACCAACCAGTGTTGTTCATCGTCAGGACAAGTCGAAGAAACAGATCCAACTTTTCATGTTAAATAGTTTGAGTAGAGCCTCCAACAGCTAGCATGAGCAATGGCTAAATTTGACTTTTGTACCAGGGTCATAATTTTTTTTATAAATTAAATGGAAGTTAGTTATATTAGGTGACCATGCCTTTATATCTATAAAATATATATTATAATATATAAAAAGTAATTTTTAATTGGTTGTTAAGTTAATAGTTAGTTAAAAAGTTATTATTTAATAAATACATTAAAAATAAATTATGAAAATTTTTATGACCCTGGTCCAAAAGTCAAAGTTAGCCATTGGAGGCTTTGCTCAAACTATTTAACATGCAAAGTTGGATTTGTTTCTTCAACTTGTCCTCACGATGAAGCACACTGGTTGGTTCGAAATGCATTGACAAATGATATTTCATGTGATTTACACCGAAAAATATCTCGTAAAGATTGTCATTATCAGTCAGTTGTCTTTCTTTGCCTCTTCCTCCTCGAATGGCAATGTTCCATACGTCAAGCACTCTGGTGCTCCCTATGAGAGTGTGGGTGTAGGTCTCTTCAAAGGTTCTGCCTTAATGGGAATTTTTCCACCCCCTCCTCCTCATGTTGCCTCTGTCAACATGGTCTCGGCCAAATCTAATCCTTTGGTCATACCTACACCAGATCTTGTTGACGCCTGGGCCGAGGTCATGCCGCTTAGCCCCACAGAAGTCAATTAAGTGGAAATTGTTTCGGCTTCGAACTCTACATCCTATGATTCTCATATGTCAAAGACCTCTCTCGATATGTACTCTCAATCCCCTGGCTTGGCACTTTGGAATCATCTGATTCCTTAGCCGAGACCTTTCTTGCTGATGAAGTTATCATGGAAATCATGTCCCTCGAGGAACCACCGCGGATGGATGCCCATTATCGCTCCTCATTCCTGCCTCACTCAACAATCATGTCTGTTGTTTTCAAATATTTCTCTTCTTCACTGCTTATTGATGTGTTAGTTTACCCTGACATGATCAAGATATTTCAACTGAGGGCACCTTTATCCCTTCATGGATTCAGGATTTTTCACCATCCTCGAGTTTTCTTCGATTTCCCATTATTGCAATTGGGTTGCCATCTGACTCGTAACCATCCCTTGACCAGGGGGCATGGGGGAAAAGCCTTATATGAGTTCTACTCCATTATTTCACCAAGTCAATGCTTATATGTCATGGTAATGGTAAAAGTCTAGTGTCATTCTATGTTGATTGATTACCTAAGTCCTAGCATGGACTCCCTCATGAAGTACTATGCTTAGGTCATCTTGCATGGATACTTATGTACATTAGTGTGTGATTCATTTTTGTACAACATGGTTTTGTGTGATAGTTTTCAAACATCTTTCCTGTTTACTATGCTTTTCTTGCTTTGCATATGTCTGCAACTCCTGATGTTGGTTTCACCGATGGTGCTTGTCGTAGTACCCGAAACCTATCATTCGTGACATGGGCTATCTATTACCCTAACAGTGAGTTGACTGACCTTCAAGGTATCTTCCCAGGTCATACAACCAATAACATTGATGAATACATTGTGATCATCGAACTGTTGTTAGAAGCCATCGCTCTGGGCATCAGAGAATTGGTTGTCAACCTGGATTCACAGCTTGTCGTCCTTCAACTCAACAGGAAATATTCCTTCAGGAACACTCAAATATTAAAAATGTATCTCTGTATCCATCTGTTGGAAAGACATTTTGAGTATATTACATATCATCATATTCCTAGATGCATGAATACATTGACAAATGCATTAGCTAATTATGTGTTGGATAGACATTTACGAAACATGTAAAAGATAAGACAAACCATTTGTACCATAATACACAGGAAAATACCACACACACAGACATATATATACATATATATGTTAGAATGTTTGATACATTAGAACCTCAAAAATAATATATGTGTCTACAATAACATCAGCGGCTTGCAGACCTAGAACATCTGTGGCATGCAGGCCTCAAAAAATATGTAAGTGTCGGACGCAGGAACTACTCTGCATGGTGGTCATGGTAGCATGAGACAACTCGTGTAACCCAACTCAGCAGTCGATGGATCCGATTTGAGACTCCCACTGTGTGCCTCTGGTATCATTGGGGCATGTCTCCTATCCAAGCATACTCTAGGATACCATAAGTCAACCATTCAAGGTTCCTCGCAATATCCTCTCATTATCCCTCCCTTCCTGATAAGGGGTGACGACATAAATAGGACAGGGGACATGCCTGACTATCGAGGACATCCAGGCTGGCCACTCTGCTCCAACATATATCTAAACAAGAGAAATGTTATAAGCATGCATATACCAAAAACAATTAAAAAACATAAAAGTAATTTTTTTTTGGTTGTTTATCTTCATCATCGAAGTCCTCTCCATTTGGTAAAGGCACATCTAGATCTCAATGAAAATTAGTGCCGCTATATGTCCAGTCCTCCATGATGATCTTTTGTCATTGCAGAATGAGAAGAATGTCAATCTGGGTCAGTATGACATATGCTGACTCCTAGTGATCTTGGGCATGAGATGACTCTAGTGGTCCATCCACTAATCATGTGGTGCAGGAGGATCAACCTCAGTCAACTGACACTGGAACAATGGAACTCGTTCTAGGAAGAAGGTCATAAGTACTGATCTGAAGACAAATTGCTTTAGGTTCCCCACCTTGGCCTTGGACAACTGGTGCTTGATGTTCATATTCATGGCCTCTGCCTAGTTGAAGATCGTATGAGATGTATAGTCAATAGCATAAAGAAATTCAACTTGTTAGTCTCATGTTCCGCCTAGGACCCTGCCACTCTATTGACAGTCAACAGAAGCACCCGTAGTGTCACATCTCACACAATGGAAGTCCCTATCTTCCTAGTCTTGGATTTCCGGACCTCGGGATAGTGTTCGATAAGCAGGGATGATATGCTTACCCCGATCGGACATGATCCATACAAGTTCACTGACTCACCTTAGCGAGATAGTCTAGTGATGAAGTAGATATTTGAAGTTGTCAACTCTAGCTCCTGGTCCAAAGTGACAAAAATCTCACGATTGATGTCCCAAAGGCTTATCGTGTATCGAAGCAACTCGGGCTGGGCCCGCATCCCTGGTGTAAGGAAAAATTTGAGGAGCCCGCAAGCCCTCAAAGCCTCTAGGAAATTTGAATCATTCAATGTTTAGGTGTCAACATCTTCATGTTCATCCTCCTTCCAATCCACTATTTTTGGCAATTTCTCTCTTGCAAAAGCTATTTATTTGAGTCAGTCATCAATTTTGGCACATAAAATTCAACTTTTACTGGTCAGTTCCTGAGCAAAAATTGAAATTTTAGCTCCCTAAAATTCCTAAAAAAATGGCTAAAAACAGAAATGAGTAGCATGAAAATGAAGCTCAGGGCTTCAGCTGTTACCTGGAACTGATGGCTTGTCGATTGAACTCCCGGATCTCCCGTAATCTGCTCCAGAAAAACTAGGGCAAAAGTGGGTAAAAAGTCTTCACTACAAAAGTAAAATGGTAAATGGTAAAAATGTATTTACTTTTCCCCTATTTATTGATTTTTCCATGAAAATATCAGGTTTGGTAAATATTTTTGACCTATTCTAACCCAAGGGCTCGATAATACACTTCTCCTTACTTGTGTAGCAACAGGTGATGGATGTTCAGCGATGGCGGTGAGTAAAATTTTAGCTCTTTTCTCGACTAGTTAAACTCATATGAAAATATTGTTGAGTATTTTTTCCATTTTTCACTCGTTAAAGAGAATAAAAGTGGGGGGTCCACTTTCAACTATTTTCTGACCCTTTAAAAGCAAAAAGAAGGGCGAGCCTATGTTGTTTCGAACTCGTTAATGGATGTGAAATGTCATGTGCGAAGTATAAGTTTACCCCTTTTTCGGGTTGCGAAGCACTATTTATGAACGAGGTACTCCTTGACTGAAATGGTGAAGCGATTCTCTCAAGTATTTTTTCTACCTATTCGGGCCTGAGAGACACAAATGTATGAAAAGCAACCATGTGGAGCTTTCTTTTACGTGTTTTTTGCAAAATCTCTAAACGTAAAAAAGATACCAAGTTACACCATTGTTGGACTCACTAAATTATTAAACGACATTGGATTCATCATAATGACAAACATGAGCTTCTCCTTCACAGAGCTCGTTAAACTTACTAGGTCGGATTCGTCCGAAGGATGAACTTATAGTGCAAGCATATGTTATCCCCTTCAAGATTGCGATTAAAAAATAATTGGGGTACTTGCCAAAAATGGTGGGGGAAAATTTGGAAACCTATCAAGTTGTGTCGGCAGCTTACTCTTGAACATGACACTCTTTGCTTCGTGTCGGGTTGGGACATCCTCCTTTATATCATTGATCTTCCTGGGTTTGGGCCGTTCATTTTTGCCTTCCATCTGATCTTTGCTATGATACCATGACCACTGATCCTATGGATCCAAAAGCTGCCAAACTACCATTTGTGTTACCGATATGTTCAAGAGTTTTCCTTCTACTGTTACACTTACCTTTGTTTCTCTGTATCATCCAAAATCATTTTTCATCCTCTTGTCTCATGTCAATGATGTTGGATTCATTACGACCCTCCTTCAACACGGTCACTTTCCATCGACATCAATTCATTATCCCGAAAGTTTATCGAGAGACTCCCTTCTAGTACCTTAGAGCTTGCATGCCTTAATGACAAATTCTTCACACTCGACGGCAAGTTCACATCATTGGCTTTCGATTGAGTGATTCGATGGGTGTTCGACTTCAGTTCGTGTATTCAAATTCCATGAATTGTGCTGATATTACCTTGAGGGCCATTGTCATTATTGGTGGTTTCTCTTGTGCTTGTTAATAGATTACATCATTTATTGGTAATTAAGTGACTTTCTAGTATGTTCGATGTCAACACATCTATCCGCATGCTAGGATCTCTACTTTGATTGGGTGGTGTTGGAGCACAAGACCCTAGAGTCAAATCACACAAGTCTAGGTTGCGAAGTGGTGTGACACAGTTTATGATGATATTCATGTCTCTTCCAGATGGTTGGCTATGACTAGACCATGAGTTATCATATGTGATCCTTCTCATTATTTGATGGCTGCGACCATACCTTGGTTTCATTATGATCCTTTTTGACGAATGGCTGCACCCATACCTGGATCCATTTACATGATCATTCTATGGATAGTTGTGTCCATGCCATGATTCATGTATCATTTGACAGAGATCTTAATTTATGTATATGTATTTGCACTTGCTTGCAGGTTTTCTGACGACAAACTAGTTCCTCCCACTGATTTATAAAGCATTTCATCCCTCACTCTAGCTCAGCCTTCACGCTTTAAGGGGCATCTGTTACACAACATTTTGTCACTGTCCTTGCACTCCCCATTCCTTGATCCTTGAGGACCTCTACAGTGAACCCCGCATGCTTTTCTTTCATGGAGAAACTCCCATTATGTCCCTCTTCATGAGAAAATCATTCCCTTTTTTCACCATTTCCCCTGAAACTTCTATTTTTCCTAGTTTACAAGGTCGACGCTACTGACCTTTGTCTCCCCCGCATCGATGTGCAGAGATTGTCTTGCAGTATAAATGCAAGATTTACATCAACATTGAAGTTGTTAATTCAGGTAAGTAAACTTAGAGGCGTAACACAATATATGCCAGAAGATGACCTTAGGGATCTGTTAAATAAAAACCAAACTCTCGCAAGAAATTCAAAAGGAGCATCATTCAGGAAAAATAAACAAGTCTCTTTAAAGCAAAGTAAACGTACTCCAAGAATATACTTCTGGCTCCTTTTCTGGGTTGAGTTAACTCCTACAGTAAGTCTTACTCAATTTTCCAGGGGACAAGGGAATGTAGGCCCCATTCAAAAGAAAGTGATTCTGGAAATAAGGAATGTGAAACCTCTTAAAACATTATTGCTATGTTACGAACATGAAATCACACAACAACTTCATTCCAACTAATCTAAGGAAATAATTGAATGCTTTAAGAAGAATCAAAATAATAATGCACTGCTTCTCTTAAAGAAAATTTAGTACTTTAGTTGTAGGAGAAATGTGTAATAAGAACCAATATATAAGTCATGTTGTTTACCGTGATCTTATTAAATACCTCCTTATAATATATGCAACATTTAATTATAACGAAGAATTATGTGAGCGTTTTGTCAACAAGATTCACAATATTTCCTTATGTTGATCCAATCATCTGCTTGCAAAAGTGCAGGAATAAATGTTTTCCTGTAATGGTGCAAGAATAAATGTTTTTCTGCAAAAGTGTAGGAATCTGTCTCATATAATATTCAAAGGAAATTATGAGTATATGTTAAGTTAAGTTAACCAAAATTCTTGCTCAACAATTATTTCACCATTACATTCTAGAAATAAACATTGTTATGCAGCAATGAGATCAGGGTAGATGTTTGTAATAATAAATAAGAGATGCAGTTAAAACATTCACTGTTTACTTTAGTTCAACCTTTATGAATATACATCCAAAAGAATTGATATTAACCTTAAATAACCACAATAGTAAAATAAAGCTTTTGGAATGAAATTGAAAATGAAGTGACTGAAAGAACAACTATGAAATGGAATTGCGAAATTATCTAAGATCACACTCACAGCTATCAAAATAAAATGCACCAAATGAAAGTTAAGAGGTTTGGGGCAACGGACTGGCTGGTGGGCCCAACCATACATATTTTTGCCCTTGCAACAATTTAAATCACAATCTTAGAACATTATAGAGAAACAAAATTACTCAAAAGTGATTACCAAATAAACTCATTTCAGAGTAGAAACTAGAATTTAGAATTTAATGCCAAGGAAATTCATTTCAGAAGTCTTGTTACAGATTCATTAAATAATGTAGTGCTGGCTCCAATTGTCCACTTGAGGGATCATCCCACTGGTGCACATATCCTCCTTCCTTGCACAAAAATATGTAACTCCCTATTCTGCAACTGAAATACAATTTAAAAAATACAAACTGCCATCCTCTCCCACCTATGTAGGTCGTCTCTTTTATATTGCTTTTTACATGATAGTTTCTTTAGAAAATAACATGGGGATTGAATCCAAACTAATATTAATTAATAGAATATCAGTACAACTATTTACCCATTGAAGAAATGAATATCTGGCACGAATTTCCCAAGTCTAGTTGTTTTCTACACTTCTGGAAAGATTGGTTTTTTTAACAAAATGCATCCAAAGAACTTTGTGTATCTCCTTAACCATTACAAATTTTAGAAAATTGTTTGGAGAAAATCTAGATTGTTATATTTTGAACATAACCTCTCTTATAATTTTCTTCTTCAGATCCACTACCTCAGAAATCGTGCTCGAAAATCACTGTTTGAAATCTAAGATGCTAATATTATGGCAAAACAATCTATTTTTAGAAAACTGCCTCAAAGACTATTATGTAACTTTTAGACCGCTACAAATTTTAGAAATCAATTTGAGGCTTTGTCAATTTGTTGTATTGGTACCAAAACCCATGTTCTAGAATTTCTTCATTCGCCTTTACGTGCACAGAAAACGAGGCAAAAATTGGTAGTTTGGAAACTACTGCGAATATGGGGACGAGGAATTAATTATTGGCTACACATAAATCCGTACGACCTGGGTTTCTCTTAGCTTATGTGGAAGTTTTAAAACAATATTTTGAATAAAATCCTCTTTCATATTTCCTTAAAGATGTGTTAATGTATGAAAGACCCAAATTAGTGCAAGCATGTTGGTGCAGGCAGAGCTGGTGCAGGAATGTTGGTGCAGGCACAACTAGTATTGGAACTACTACTACAGGAATGTTAACGCTTGACGCAAAAGAGCCTAACATTAATGATATTTTCACATTAAATAAAAAAAACAAGAAGAGTTCATAGATCAAGAACTATCACCTCTAAATGCCTCTAAATGATAACTTAATAATGTGTAAAACGAATAATAATGAATATAGACACCTAGTACAGACATAAAATTATTCAAGTAAATCATGAAAATTTGGACGAAATGGAGGCTCAACACTCCCCCACACTGACCTTCTTACATGTCCTCATGCAAGCCAAACCATAGGACCATAAAAGCATGAAAGAAGGCAGGGGAAATATTTTAAAGATCAAATTATGATTTCCAACAAAAGTGTCAGGAAAAAAAAAATACTTAGCAAGGAAATATGTAGATATCATGGTATGTCGTAATCTAAAGTATTCATCAAGTCTACACCATTTTTATTACTACAACAACTAAAACGATGTTACAACACTTATGAAAGTATCGAGCAGAGGAATGATAAAATTACAGCAAGATGAAGTATAGGAAAGCAATGCTTTGTAATATAAATTATGGAAAAAGAATATTGTACCTTTATGATAGACATTACATACCTATTATCCCATTTCAATTGAATTCCCTACATGTCATAGATTGGATATCTCTTATTTCTGTCTAGAGTCTTATTAACGATCATGATAAAAATCAAATATTTGTTGAAAAGGCACAATTTCAAGAAAATTACCATAAGATTCTTTCACCTAATACAACGATCCTGTATCTAGATCACATAGTGCTTATTTAGAGGTAACCACAATCAATAGACATTGTTTTCCATCAACACCTAGCGAGTAATCATCGCTAAGTAATTCACCACTCTAAATACCATAAAAAAATTAAGTGAGTTATGATACCAAAAAAGGGAGATAAAAATAGAACAAAATGACACCTTCCTGGACCAATCAGCAAACTGAACACTAAATTTGTTTTCATGCAGATGCGAAAGTAAATTTATCCTTAGTCTAGTACAAAGAATTACCTCCACTAAGGGTACTACATCATTAAAGATTCCTAATTTTTAAAAGATAGAACTCAAAGCATCATCCTCAAAGCATCTTAAAACCATTATCCAAGAAATAAAATGATGATTTTTAGGGAAAGATAAAGATAACCAAGCAAATCATAGTATGCAATTAACTTTAATACCATAGACATGGCCCTGCTGCTCACAGTTGTCTATAACCTCGGCAGGGATGTCTTTTAACCTAGTGAAATGCCTGTGTCTCACTTACTACAAATATATTTAGATTTATCTTATTCAATTTTAAAAATTAGATAAAGGCCACTATCCTAGCTTGGTAACTAGCTGATGGCAATGCCACTGACAAAAAATAACAAGAATGAGCAAGTTGGCTTGTGATGAGACCTCCTGTCTTCCAGCTTTTTCGCTGAAATCCATTACTCTGGCTTGGTGACCAATAGTAGTAATGTCATGCATGTTAGGTCTCATGATCATGGTAGGTCGGCTTATCAGGAGACCTCCTATCGTGCCCCAAATATTTTATAAACTATGGTTTCGATTAACCTTAAAGGTAACTTAATAAGTGGGGAGACACATCTACTCCTTAAGTGTACGAGATGGCGTGAAAATTTTTTAATGACTAATCATTACTAGCTAGTTCCTCTACCTTAAAGACTTATTAAAAGTATCCCAGATAATGCTAGTGTTCTGATGAATAGCTTATTATGATCTTTAGAAGAGTGGCCCACCATCGGGGGCTCTCTAATAATACCTTCTTAGGGAAACTGAAAATATATATCTCATATGACAACTTCGTTAGAGTGGTTAATCATGGTTGCTTTCGAAAAAACATGAGGTATTAGAGTGAATCATACTCAATAATATTTGTCACAGATGTGTGTGTTAAAAACTGATGTGGATTAAAAGCAATATGAGTGGATATGCTTTGAAAGTCAAAACCCTAATTGCATTGTTGTAACAACTTTATTCATGCCATTTATTTATTCTCTATCCTAAGAAGCGGAAGACTCCCTTTTAAGTATAGGAGGACTTCCAATGCAACCAAGTGCACAAACAAATGTTGATTATACTCACACTTAGTTTTAAAGAATATACTTCAAGACATACCAAAGCGTGAGAAACCAATTGCTTCAATTGATATGGTACCAAGAGTTTCTAAATGATGAGTAAATAAGGTGGCTTGATGACTGCTTGAAACTAGGATTCAATGAAATCCACATATGTATGTTTCTCCAACTGATGCAAGTCTTCCACAGTTTGATAGTCACTCTCCTAGAGGCACAAAGAATTTGGTGAAAGACAAAAGATAAATCCGTGAAATTCAGGCTCAAATATTTGATTTCCAAACTCACAAGAATGGTTGAGAGAGATTGTAAGGTTTTGATCTTCAACAACATTTTGAGAACAAGTTCAATGAAATATTTCTCCTCTGGTGGTCTTTGAATGATAACTTCCTGGGGTGAATGTTTAGCAGTAATGGGGAAAGTTTCCAAATTCATTGCCTTTCCAAACATGGAAGATGTAGTCTTCTGTTCAACATGGGAATCAACTGGAAGAATAGGTGGTTCCAACTGCTATGCAACCTCATGGTTTACATTAGGGTTTATGATATGGTTTGGTCTAGGGTTTTAGTTAATGCTTGGACTAAGGCTTGGGTTTGGATGGGGATTAGGGTTTGGACTAGGGTTATGTCTAGGGTATGGATAACGATATGGACTAGGGTTAGGGTATAGATTAGGGTTTGAATGAGAGCTAGGGTATGGGTAAGGACAAAGGAGTAGTGTAAGGATTAGGATAAGTGGTAGGGTATGGATTGAGGCTAGGGTAAGGTTTCACATGCGGATGATACCATGGGGGAGGATAACTTAATGGTTCATTAGAAAGTAATTGTGGTTGTTGTTGGTGCTCATATGACTGAATTTGCATGGGAGATTGCCCTAGAGATAAGGATCGAAACGATTCTTGAGGCCATGGAGATATCTGGCTCGAGGATGAGGGCAAAGGAGAGGACCACTATGTCCATGCAATAGGATATTCAATTGGAGGAGGATTAAAAGTTTACCATGAAATTGCAGGATTATAAACATGTTGAGAAACTTGTTCAAGAAAATAAGAATTATTCCAAGTATCAAATAATAAGGGGTTTTGAGTTATACCTGGTAGTCGATTTGACTCCTTACTTTTTTACCTGAGTACCTTTAGTAATCCTCGTAGTAGTGGAAAACATTCCATTAGATGATCCTCTTCACAAATTTTGCAAATTTTTAGGTTACTAAGTGGACACTTTCCAAGAAGGTGTTTCCTTCAACAGTTGGCACAGAAGATAAGTGGTGGGTTTTCATCCTGCTCCCACTCTTCTTGCAAATCATCTAATTTTGAAGTTAAAGATTTAACGATATCATTTTTATGTTCAATCAAACTATTAAATTTTTCAACTGTTAATTCTTCATTGGATGAATTGTATGTCTTTCTAGCATCATAAAGGTTTGCCATTACACGATTCCTCCAAATGCCATTTTCTGGATTTTAGGAAGCCAACTGGTACATTTGTTAGCACACGAATGGTGTATATGTAGGGTGGGGGGTTCTTTCAACACCTGAAAAACCCAAAAGATCAATTGCAGTAAAAGGAAAAAACCAAGATTATAAACTAAGGAAAGCACTCTTGCGGAAATTAAATAACCTCTATTGCAAAAAAATAACACACTTTGCAGTAAAAGAAATTGTTCATAAAAACTCAATTGCAGTAAATCAAGCATCACACTTTGCAAAAAGAAAAAATACCCAAGTTGCAGTAAAAGAAACAAATCAAGCATCACAATTTACAGTAAAGGAAATCACTCATTTGTAGAAAGAAAAACCTTAATCTACAAGGGGAATCTCATTAATCTAGAAGTTGAATTGCGAAGGAAAGGGAAAATCATGACAAATCATTGAGGCCTTATCACCTCCTCAGCAATGACGCCAAAATGTCAGGTGGTATAAATGTAATATTTACACCAACATTTAATTTGTCAATCCGGGTAAGTAAACATACATGCGTAGCACAATATATGCCAGAATACGACCTCAGGGATGTGTTAAATGAGAACCAAACTCTTGCAAGAAATTAAAAGGTAGCATCATTCAGGAAAAATAAACAAGACTCTTTAAAGGAAAGTAAACATACTTTTGGAATCTACTTCTGGCTCGTCTTCTAGGTTGAGTTGAGTCCTACAGTAAGTATTCCTCAATTGTCCAAGGGACAAGGGAATGTAGGCCCCATTCAAAAGAAAACGATTCAGTAAGTAGAGAAAGCGAACATGAAATCACACAACAAATTCATTCCAACTAATATAAGAAATAATTGAATGCTTTAAGAAGAATCAAAATAATAATGAACTGCTTTTCTTAAAGAAAATTTAGTATTTAGTTGTAAGAGAAATATGCAATAAGAACCAATATATAATTGATGTTGTTTACCCTACTCTTATTAAATACTTCGTTATAATATATGCATCATTTAATTATAATGAAGAATTATGTGAGCGTTTTGTCAACAAGATTCACAATCTTTCATTATGTTGATCTGAGCATTTGCCTCCAAAAGTGTAGCAATACATTTTTACCTGCAATAGTGCAGGAATAAATGTTTTCCTACTACAATGCAGGAATAAATGTTTTTCTGCAAAAGTGTAGGAATAAATGTTTTTCTACAAAAGTGTAGGAATCTGTCTCATATAATATTCAAAGGAAATTATGAGTACATGTTAAGTTAAGTTAACCCGAATTCTTGCTCAACAATTATTTCACCATTACATTATGGAAATAAACTTTGTTATAAAGTAATGAGATTAGGATAGATCTTTGTAAGAATAAATAAGAGATGTTGTTAAAACACTCACCATTTACCTTAGTTCAGCCTTTATGAAAATACAACCAAAAGAATTGATATTAAACTTAAGTAAACACAATAGTAAAATAAAGCTTTTGGAATGAAATTGAAAATGAAATTGCGAAATTATCTAAGATCACACTCACACTAAGCAAACTAAAATGCAGCAAATGAAAGTTAAGAGGATTGGGGCAATGGACTAGCTGATGCGCCCAAACATCCGGCTCGTTGCCCTTACAACAATTTAAATCACAATCTTAGAACATTATAGAGAAACAAAATTACTCAGAAGTGATTGCCAAATAAACTCATTTCAGAGTAGAAACCATAATTCAAAATTTAATTCCAAGGCAATTCAATTCAGAAGTCTTATTACAGATTCATTAAATAATGAAGCGTTGGCTCCAATGGTCCCCTCCAAGGATCATCCCATTGGTTGCAGCTCCTCCTTGCGTACACAACAAGATCTAATTCCCTGTTCTGCAATTGAAATACAATTTACAAAATACAAACTGGCATCCTCTCCCACCTACGTTGCTCCTCTCTTTTATATTGGTTTTTACATTATTGTTTCTTTAGCAAATAACATGGGGCTTGAATCCCAACCGATATTCATCAATAGAATATCAGTACAACCATTTACCCATTGAAGGTTTGAAGATCTGGAACGAATTTCCCAAGTCTGGCCGTTTTCTACACTTCTGGAAAAATTGGTTTTTTTTAACAAAACTCCTCCAAATAACTCTGCGTATCTCCTTAACCATTATGAATTTCAGAAAACTATTTTGAGACAATCTAGATTGTTATATTTTCAACAACAACCTCTCTCAGAATTTTCTTTTTCAAATCCATTGCCTCATAAATCATGCCTGAAAATCACTATTTTGAAATCTGAGATGGTAAGTTCTGGAAAATCACTCTATTTTTAGACAATTGTCTCGGAGACCATTATGTAACTTTTAGAACATTATGAATTTTAGAAATCTATTTCAGTCTTTGTCAACTTGCTACACTAGAACCAAAACCCATGTTCTATAATTTCTTCATTCACCTTCACGTGCACGGAAAAAGAGGCAGAAGTTGGCAGTGTGGAAATTCCTGTGAATTTGGGGCGAAGGCATTAATTATTGCCTAAACATAAATCCGTATGACCTGGGTGTATCTTAGCTTATGTTGAAGTGTTCAAACAATATTTTGAACAAAAATCTCTTTCATATTTGCCTAGACATGTGTCAATGTATCAATCCCCAAATTAGTGCAGGTATGTTGGTGTAGGCAGAGCTGGTGCTTGAATGTTGGCGCAGGCACAACTGGTATAAGAAATCCTACTACAAAAATGTTAACACCTGCCACAAAAGAGCCTGACATTAATGATATTTTCACATTAAATTAAAAAAACAAGAAGAGTTCATAGATCAACAACTCTTAGCTCTAAATGTCTCTAAATGATAACTTAATAATGTGTAAAATGAATAATAATGATTATAGACACTCAGTACAGACATAAAATTATTCAGGTCAATCATGAAAATTTGGAAAAAATGGAGGCTCAATAGACATTCGCACTATTCCCCGCACTGACCTGTGCTATTGATCTGTGTTCCAGTCGCACTGGTCCTATTATGGAAAGTTTTTTAAATTAGAGCTGAAGCTTCTAGCTCTAAAATCTCTGTAATAGAAGTTCAGTGAATGGTTTGGCGAGATGGGGTCGAGGATGACAGTTTGGGCTCGTTCCCCCTATAATGATGGAAATACCTCAAGGGATAATTCCTTCTCCCATGATAAGAGGATCCATCTCCCATCCATATTTCGTATATAAACCTCCCTTCTTCCTAAGCACAAGCTAGTTAGAGTGTTGGCTGAGCATGAGTATACTAATTTGATTAGATAAGTAAGCTCTTACTAGTTGTAGCCATCTAGTTGTGTGAGGCATAAGTGTGTTTGGTTTGGAGTGAAGCCTAAAGGGAAGAGCCTTTAAACTATTGTTGTTTGAAGCCATCATGGAGTGCTAACAGAAGTGTGTGAGAACCAATCTTGTCAGAGGAAGACTGTGACATCAAGCCAAATGGTTGTAATCTCTCTTTGACATTAATATATGCAACTATCGATTTATTTCCTAGATGTTTTGTAATATTACATATTCATGTCTTAGTGCTTGAATCGTTAAGTAGGTCAAATTGCAATTTTTCTATTATTATGTTTGTGTGTTGTTGTTGTTTACTTCTTTTATGAGCTTGAAGAAGGAAGCGAGAGATTACCAGAGAGAGCGAGTGAGCACATCATTAGGCAGGATAAGTGACCAAGAGGTAAGCCCTCTTGATTGATTCTAACCTAAGGAAGTCTTCCATAGAATGTGTCTGTTGTGGCTAGACACATTATCAGGCTAGAGGAAATTGTTCGTGTCCGCACTTATAATTTTACTTCACCGCAAGGCCTTCCAGTGATTCTATAGAGTCATTGAAATCTCAATCCTAATGTGAATGCATTCTTCATAGGTGAATCAATAGGCTAAGTCAATAGTTTACATTTGATGAAGTAAAATTCCATCCCTTTCTCTTCCAATGTTGATATAGATACCATATTATTCATTAAACCTAGTATATACATAAATTTATGCAACAAAACTAATTCTCTATAATTCAACTGAAATTTGACGGACCCAAAGCCTTTCACGAAGTGAGTCTAGTTTTCTTCAAGAATGACCATTACCTTAGCCTCCGTCTCTACGATATTAGAGAGGACATCCTTATAATCAGAGAAATGATGAGTGGCAACCAACCAACTATCCCACAAATACAGTGAACTAGTAAGAGTAGAAATAAAAATGTCTTCATATTTATTTACAGCATTACTTTCATACCTAGGAGCCTTTGACTTCTTTTAAGAAGGATGATGTTCTTCATTGTCAATTGAGGAGTCTCTTCTTCTTCTTCCGAATCTTATATCATATATCTTGCTTTGATATTATTTTCCTCTTCTATCATTATAGTTACTTCTAGTTTTGTAGTGATGTCTATTGTCCTTCTCGGGACAGTCACGAGCAAAATGACCTTTCTTATGACAAGGGAAGAATTCAACCTAAGATAATGATTTGTCATTTCTTCTTTTTGTTTTTTCAGAAGGAGGCTTCTGTGATGGACCTCCTTTTTCCTTCTTCTTTCTATCATGAGTGATACATGTAGTGGGCTCTCCCTCTTCATGCTTTTAATTCCTTTTTCTTGTTATCATCCTCGATTCTTCTTGTGTGAGCTTCACAAAAATTTCATCAAGTGTCGAAAGGACATTGTTGTTGCTCATTATATTAATGAAGGTTTGCCAAATGGGAGAGAGACCTCTGATAGTCACAACTACTATCTCTCTCCATCTGGCACATTTCCTCCAACTCTCTGCAATTGATCTCAAGGCGTGAGATTCGAATAATGTAATATTGAACAGTTTCCCCTTTGCTCATATTAATTTCCTTGAGTTGATATTTCAAGGTGTTGATCTCATTCAAATCATTAATTTCATACATGCCAACTATCTTGTCATACATATCCTTAGATTTTCTTAAATTCCCAACATATGCATTTAAATTATCTTTTAAATCATCAATTAGAATTTGCTTTGCTTTGGACACTCCTTTTCTATACATGTTCTTAAGAGAAGTGGAAGCATTTTTTAGAGGCTTAGGCATCCTTCTTTGAATGTATTTTAGCACATCATTATTTCTAGTTGTGATTTCCAATCTGACTTTCCATGCAACAAAGTTTGATGCATCACCAAACTTTTCATGCTCCTTGAAGGTAGAATATGACATCTTGACCTTGACCTGGTATTCTGCTATTTGAAGGATAGGGCTTCAATTTTTATCTTCTTTTTGGGTTGCCTTTCACCTCAGCTTTTATTCCATGTTAAATTTTCTAATTGTTCTATGTTGTACCAGTTACTTTAGCTCAGTATATATTTTTATTAAAAATGCATCCAATTATTACAATTATAATCAATCATAAATGTAATTGAAGAATGAAAAATATATGCAGTGAAAAAGAAGACAAGAACACAACCATAAGAGATAGAAAATTGGTACAAGACTAGGGAAAAACCCCACTAGGGGGAAACCCTTCGAATATTCTTCTTTAGTAGATGATCATAAAAAGATTTCAGGAGAGAGTAAAATGAGCCCAATACATGTAATTGCAGGAGATAATAAAATTCAGATATACAAATATGTGTAACAGGAGATAAAAATCTAAATTTAGCAGATCACTGAAGTTGACTGAAGCCAAGATGTCAAAACCCTAGATCGAAACTTGCTCGCCCTCATCAACACTGGCTGCGAGCAACCGAAACTCCTGGGTCACCCTCTTAGATATTGTATGCGAGCGAATGTGACTACAGAGTTGATTTTAGGAAGTCTTCATGTGTGCAACTGTGGCAAAATACAAATGAAACCTAGAGTCACTCCCTTACTATAGCTATGCGAGGGACTGAGATGTCCTGGTCACACCTAGGTCTACTCTGTGCGAGCAACTGGGGACCGAAACCTCTCGATCGACCTCTAAACCCATAGTCACTTTCACTGAAATGCCTCTGAGTGACTAGAGAGCAAAATTCGCTCCCTTTCCTAATCTATGCCTGCAACGAGGGATGAACAATTCTTGGTCTATGATAGTGAATGCGATCCAGAAATAACCCAAACTCATAGCAAACTTTCCATCTGTAATTTTGGACCTTGTGTGAACTCCTTCTGATGTACATGTGTGAGCTAAGACAAAACATAAGAATAAAAAGATGATTATATGTTGAAATTGAACTTGAGGTCTCTTTCCTTCATAGGATTTCTTGAGGTTTAAGTTGGGGTTAATATTGACCCAAGCAGTTACCCATGTGGTCAGGGTAACTGCTTGGGTCAATAAAATAAGAATTATTCCAAGTATCAAATAATAAGGGGTTTTGAGTTATACCTGGTAGTCGATTTGACTCCTTACTTGATTACCTGAGTACCTTTAGTAATCCTGGTAGTAATGGAAAACGTTCCATTAGATGATCCTCTTCACAAATTTTGCAAATTTTTAGGTTACTAAGTGGACACTTTCCAAGGAGGTGTTTCCTTCAACAGTTGGCGCAAAAGATAAGCAGTGGGTTTTCATCCTGCTCCCACTCTTCTTGCAAATCATCCAATTTTGAAATTAAAGATTTAACGATATCATTTTTATGTTCAATCAAACTATTAAATTTTTCAATTGTTAATTCTTCATTGGATGAATTGTATATCTTTCTAGCATCATAAAGATTTGTCATTACACGATTCCTCCAAATGCCATTTTCTTGATTTTAGCAAGCCAACTGGTACATTTGTTAGCACATGAATGATGTATATGTAGGGTGGGGGGTTCTTTTCAACACCTGAAAAACCCAAAAGATCAATTGGAGTAAAAAGAAAAAACCAAGATTATAAACTAAGGAAAGCACACTTGCAGAAATTAAATAACCTCTATTGCAAAAAAAGTAACACACTTTGCAGTAAAAGAAATTGCTCATAAAAACTCAATTGCAGTAAATCAAGCATCACACTTTGCAAAAAGAAAAAATACCCAAATTGCAGTAAAAGTAACAAATCAGGCATCACAATTTGCAGTAAAGGAAATCACTCATTTGCGGAAAGCAAAACGTTAATCTACAAGGGGAATCTCGTTAATCTAGAAGTTGAATTGCAAACAAAAGGGAAAAGCATGACAAATCATTGAGGCCTTATAACCTCCTCGGCAATGGTGCCAAAATGTCGGGCGGTATAAATGTAATATTTACATCAACATTTAATTTTTCAATCCAGGTAAGTAAACTTACAGGCGTAGCACAATATATGCCAGAATACGACCATAGGGATGTGTTAAATGAGAACCAAACTCCTGCAAGAAATTAAAAAGTAGCATCATTCAGGAAAAATAAACAAGACTCTTTAAAGGAAAGTAAACACACTTTTGGAATCTACTTCTGGCTCCTCTTCTAGGTTGAGTTGAGTCCTACAACAAGTATTCCTCAATTGTCCAAGGGACAAGGGAATTGTTGGGTATACGACCAATAGTCCCACATTGACTAGAAGTGGGGAGGATCATGGGTATATAAGGATGGACAAATATCTCCATTGGTATGAGGCCTT
>APFE031153067.1:27366-117872 GCA_000404065.3 Pinus taeda
TCCATGAGGGCTTAGGCCCAAAGTGGACAATATCATACCATTGTGGAGATATGTGGTGTCCAGAATCCTTACAGGAATGTAGGCCCCATTCAAAAGAAAACGATTCAATAAGTAGAGAATTTGAAACATCTTAAAACATTATTGCTATGTTGTGAACATGAAATCACACAACAAATTCATTCCAACTAATATAAGAAATAATTGAATGCTTTAAGAAGAATCAAAATAATAATGAACTGCTTTTCTTAAAGAAAATTTAGTATTTAGTTGTAAGAGAAATATGCAATAAGAACCAATATATAATAAATGTTGTTTACCCTAATCTTATTAAATACTTCGTTATAATATATGCATCATTTAATTATAATGAAGAATTATGTGAGCATTTTGTCAACAAGATTCACAATCTTTCATTATGCTGATCTGAGCATTTGCTTCGAAAAGTGTAGCAATAAATTTTTACCTGCAATAGTGCAGGAATAAATGTTTTCCTACAACAATGTAGGAATAAATGTTTTTCTGCAATAGTGTAGGAATAAATGTTTTTATGCAAAAGTGCAGGAACCTGTCTCATATAATATTCAAAGGAAATTATGAATATATGTTAAGTTAAGTTAACCCGAATTCTTGCTCAGCAATTATTTCACCATTGCATTATGGAAATAAAAGTTGTTATACAGTAATGAGATTAGGGTAGATCTTTGTAAGAATAAATAAGAGATGTTGTTAAAACACTCACCATTTACTTTAGTTCAGCCTTTATGAAAATACAACCAAAAGAATTGATATTAAACTTAAATAAACACAATAGTAAAATAAAGCTTTTGGAATGAAATTGAAAATGAAATGACGAAAAGAAGAGCTATGAAATGAAATTGCGAAATTATCTAAGATCACACTCACACTAAGCAAACTAAAATGCAACAAATGAAAGTTAAGAGGATTGGGGCGATGGACTAGCTGGTGGGCCCAAAAATCTGGCTCATTTCCCTTACAACAATTTAAATCACAATCTTAGAACATTATAGAGAAACAAAATTACTCAGAAGTGATTGCTAAATAAACTCATTTCAGAGTATAAACCATAATTCAAAATTTAAGTCCAAGGCAATTCAATTCAGAAGTCTTATTACAGATTCATTAAATAATGAAGCGTTGGCTCCAATAGTCACCTCCAACGATCATCCCATTGGTTGTAGCTCCTCCTTGCCTGCACAACAAGATATAATTCCCTGTTCTGCAATTGAAATACAATTTACAAAATACAAACTGGCATCCTCTCCCACCTACGTAGCTCCTCTCTTTTATATTGGTTTTTACATTATAGTCTCTTTAGCAAATAACATGGGGCTTGAATCCCAACTGATATTCATCAATAGAATATCAGTACAACCATTTACCCATTGAAGGTTTGAAGATCTGGCATGAATTTCCCAGGTCTGGCCGTTTTCTACACTTCTGGAAAAATTGGTTTTTTTTAACAAAATTCCTCCAAATAACTCTGCGTATCTCCTTAACCATTATGAATTTCAGAAAACTATTTCGAGACAATCTAGATTGTTATATTTTCAACAATAACCTCTATCAAAATTTTCTTTTTCAAATCCATTGCCTCATAAATCATGCCTTAAAATCACTATTTTTAAATCAGAGATGGTAAGTTCTGGAAAACCAGTCTATTTTTAGACAATTGTCTCGGAGATCATTATATAAATTTTAGAACGCTACGAATTTTAGAAATCGGTTTGAGTCTTTGTCAACTTGCTACACTAGAACCAAAACCCATGTTCTATAATTTCTTCGTTCACCTTCACGTGCACCGAAAAAGAGGCAGAAGTTGGCAGTGTGGAAACTATTGCGAATTTGGGGCTGAGGCATTAATTATCGCCTAAACATAAATCCATATGACCTGGGTTTATCTTAGCTTATTTTGAAGTGTTCAAACAATATTTTGAACAAAAGCCTGTTTCATATTTTCCTAGAGATGTGTCAATGTATCAAATCCCCAAATTAGTATAGGTATGTTGGTGCAGGCAGAGCTGGTGCCTGAATGTTGGTGCAGGCACAACTGGTATAAGAAATCCTACTACAAAAATGTTAACACCTGCCACAAAAGAGCCTGACATTAATGATATTTTCACATTAAATTAACAAAACAAGAAGAGTTCATAGATCAACAACTGTCAGCTCTAAATGTCGCTAAATGATAACTTAATAATGTGTAAAACGAATAATAATGATTATAGACACTTAGTACACACATAAAATTATTCAGGTCAATCATGAAAATTTGGACAAACTGGAGGCTCAATAGACATTAGCACTATTCACCGCACCGACCTGTGCTGTTGATCTGTGTTCCAGTCGCACTGGTCCTATTATGGAAAGTTTTTTAAATTAGGGTTGAAGCTTCCAGCTCTAAAAGCTCTATAATAGAAGTTCAGTGAATGGTTTGGTGATATGGGCTCGAGGATGACAATTTGGGCTCGTTCCCCCTATAATGATGGAAATACCTCAAGGGATAAGTCCTTCTCCCATGATAAGAGGATCCATCTCCCATCCATATTTCGTATATAAACCTCCCTTCTTCCTAAGCACAAGCTAGTTAGAGTGTTGGCTGAGCATGAGTATACTAATTTTATTAGATAAGTAAGCTCTTACTAGTTGTAGCCATCTAGTTGTGTGAGGTAGAAGTGTGTTTGTTTTGGAGTGAAGGCTAAAGGGAAGAGCCTTTAAACAATTGTTGTTTGAAGCCATCATGGAGTGCTAACAGATGGTTGTAATCTCTCTTTGACATTAATATATGCAACTATCGATTTATTTCCTAGATGTTTTGTAATATTACATATTCATGTCTTAGTGCTTGAATCGTTAAGTAGGTCGAATTGCAATTTGTCTATTATTATGTTTATGTGTTGTTGTTGTTTACTTCTTTTAGGAGCTTGAAGAAGGAAGTGAGAGATTACTAGAGAGAGCGAGTGAGCACATCATTAGGCAGGATAAGCGACCAAGAGGTAGGCCCTCTAGATTGATTCTAACCTAAGGAAGTCTTCCATAGAATATATCTGTTGTGGCTAGACACATTATCACACTAGAGGAATTCGTTCGTGTCTGCACTTATAATTTTACTTCACCACAAGGCCTTCCAGTGATTCTATAGAGTCATTGACATCTCAATCCTAATGTGAATGCATTGTTCATAGGTGAATCAACAGGCTAAGTCAATACTTTACGTTTGATGAAGTAAAATTCCATCCTTTTCTCTTCCAATGTTGATATGGATTGCATATTATTCATTAAACCTGGTACATACATAACTTCATGCAACAAAACTAATTCTCTATAATTCAACTGAAATTTGATGGACCCACAGCCTTTCATGAGATGAGTCTAGTTTTCTTCAAGAATGACCATTACCTTAGTCTCCATCTCTACGATATTAGAGAGGACCCACTATGAACCATCCAACTATCCCACAAATACAGTGAACTAGTAAGAGTAGAAATAAAAATGTCTTCATATTTATTTACAACATTACTTTCATACCTACGAGCCTTTGACTTCTTTTAAGAAGGATGATGTTCTTCATTGTCACTTGAGGAGTCTCTTCTACTTCTTCTGAATCTTATATCATAAATCCTCCTTTGATATTATTTTCCTCTTCTATCATTATAGTTACTTCTAGTTTTGTAGTGATGTCTATTGTTCTTCTCGGGACAATCACGAGCAAAACGAGCTTTCTTATGACAAGGGAAGAATTCAAACTGTGATAATGATTTGTAATTTCTTCTTTTTGTTTTTTGAGAAGGAGGCTTCTGTGATGGACCTCCTTTTGCCTTCTTCTTTCTATCATGAGTGATACATGTAGTGGGCTCTCCCTCTTCATGCTTTTCAATCCTTCCTCTTGCTATCATCCTCGATTCTTCTTGTGTGAGCTTCACAAAAATTTCATCAAGTGTCGAAACGACATTGTTGTTGCTGATTATATTAATGAAGGTTTGCCAAATGGGAGAGAGACCTCTGATAGTCACAACTACTAGCTCTCTCTGTCTGGCACATTTTCTCCAACTCCCTGCAATTGATCTCTAAGGCGAGAGATTCGAATAATGTAGGATTGAACAGTTTCTCCTTTGCTCATATTAATTTCCTTGAGTTGTTATTTCAAGGTGTTCATCTCATTCAAATCATTAATTTCATACATGCAAACTATCTTGTCATACATATCCTTAGATTTTTTTAAATTCCCAACATATGCAATTAAATTATCTTTTAAACCATCAATTATAATTTGCTTTGCTTTGGACACTCCTTTTTGATACATGTTCTTAAGAGAAGTGGAAGCATTTTTTAGAGGCTTAGGCATCCTTCTTTGAATGTATTTTAGCACATCATTATTTCTAGTTGTGATTTCCAATCTGACTTTCCATGCAACAAAGTTTGATGCATCACCCAACTTTTCATGCTCCTTGAAGGTAGAAGATGACATCTTGACCTTGACCTGGTATTCTGCTATTTGAAGGATAGGGCTTCAATTTTTATCTTGTTTTGGGGTTGCCTTTCACCTCAGCTTCTATTGCATGTTAAATTTTCTGATTGTTCTATGTTGTACCGGTTACTTTAGCCCAATATATCTTTTTATTAACAATGCATCCAATTATTACCAGTATAATCAATCATAAATGTAATTGAAGAATGAAAAATATATGTAGTGAAAAAGAAGACAAGAACACAACCATAAGAGATAGAAAATTGTTACAAGACTAGGGAAAAACCCCACTAGGGGGAAACCCTTCGAATATTCTTCTTTAGTAGATGATCATAAAAAGATTTCAAGAGAGAGTAAAACAAGCCCAATACATGTAATTGCAGGAGATAATAAAAATCAGATCTACAAATATGTGTAACAAGAGATAAAAATCTAGATTTAGCAGACCACTGAGGTTGACTGAAGCCAAGTATCAAATAATAAGGGGTTTTGAGTTATACTTGGTAGTCGATTTGACTCCTTACTTTTTTACCTGAGTACCTTTAGTAATCCTCATAGTAGTGGAAAAAGTTCCATTAGATGATCCTCTTCACAAATTTTGCAAATTTTTAGGTTACTAAGTGGACACTTTCCAAGAAGGTGTTTCCTTCAACAGTTGGCGCAGAAGATAAGTGGTGGGTTTTCATCCTGCTCCCACTCTTCTTGCAAATCATCTAATTTTGAAGTTAAAGATTTAACGATATCATTTTTATGTTCAATCAAACTATTAAATTTTTCAACTGTTAATTCTTCATTGGATGAATTGTATGTCTTTCTAGCATCATAAAGGTTTGCCATTACACGATTCCTCCAAATGCCATTTTCTGGATTTTAGGAAGCCAACTGGTACATTTGTTAGCACACGAATGGTGTATATGTAGGGTGGGGGGTTCTTTCAACACCTGAAAAACCCAAAAGATCAATTGCATTAAAAAGAAAAAACCAAGATTATAAACTAAGGAAAGCACACTTGCAGAAATTAAATAACCTCTATTGCAAAAAAAGTAACACACTTTGCAGTAAAAGAAATTGCTCATAAAGACTCAATTGTAGTAAATCAAGCATCACACTTTGCAAAAAGAAAAAATACCCAAACTACAGTAAAACAAACAAATTAGGCATCACAATTTGCAGTAAAGGAAATCACTCATTTGTAGAAAGCAAAACCTTAATCTACAAGGGGAATCTCGTTAATCTAGAAGTTGAATTGCGAACGAAGGGAAAAGCATGACAAATCATTGAGGCCTTATCACCTCCTCGGCAACGGTGCCAAAATGCCGGGCGGTATAAATGTAATATTTACACCAACATTTAATTTGTCAATCCAGGTAAGTAAACTTACAGGCGTAGCACAATATATGCCAGAATACGACCTCAGGGATGTGTTAAATGAGAACCAAACTCTTGCAAGAAATTAAAAAGTAGCATCATTCAGGAAAAATAAACAAGACTCTTTAAAGGAAAGTAAACACACTTTTGGAATCTACTTCTGGCTCCTCTTCTAGGTTGAGTTGAGTCCTACAATAAGTATTCCTCAATTGTCCAAGGGACAAGGGAATGTAGGCCCCATTCAAAAGAAAACGATTGAATAAGTAGAGAATACGAAACATCTTAAAACATTATTGCTATGTTGCGAAGATGAAATCACACAACAAATTAATTCCAACTAATATAAGAAATAATTGAATTCTTTAAGAAGAATCAAAATAATAATGAACTTCTTTTCTTAAAGAAAATTTAGTATTTAGTTGTAAGATAAATATGCAATAAGAACCAATATATAATTCATGTTGTTTACCCTAATCTTATTAAATACTTTGTTATAATATATGCATCATTTAATTATAATGAAGAATTATGTGAGCATTTTGTCAACAAGATTCACAATCTTTCATTATGCTGATCTAAGCATTTGCTTCCAAAAGTGTAGCAATAAATTTTTGCCTGTAATAGTGCAGGAATAAATGTTTTCCTGCAACAATGCAGGAATAAATGTTTTTCTGCAAAACTGCAGGAATCTGTCTCATATATTATTCAAAGGAAATTATGAGTATATGTTAAGTTAAGTTAACCCGAATTCTTGCTCAGCAATTATTTCACCATTGCATTATGGAAATAAACTTTGTTATACAGTAATGAGATTAGGGTAGATCTTTGCAAGAATAAATAAGCGATGTGTTTAAAACACTCACCGTTTACTTTAGTTCAGCCTTTATGAAAATACAGCCAAAAGAATTGATATTAAACTTAAACAAACACAATAGTAAAATAAAGCTTTTGGAATGAAATTGAAAATGAAATGACGAAAAGAAGAGATATGAAATGAAATTGTGAAATTATCTAAGATCACACTCACACTAAGCAAAGTAAAATGCAGCAAACGAAAGTTAAGAGGATTGGGGCAATGGACTAGCTGGTGGGCCCAAACATCCAGCTCACTGCCCTTACAGCAATTTAAATCACAATATTAGAACATTATAGGGAAACAAAATTACTCAGAAGTGATTTCCAAATAAACTCATTTCAGAGTAGAAACCATAATTCAAAATTTAATTCCAAGGCAATTCAATTCAGAAGTCTTATTACAGATTCATTAAATAATGAAGCGTTGTCTCCAATGGTCCCCTCCAAGGATCATCACATTGGTTGCAGCTCCTCCTTGCCTACATAACAAGATCTAATTACCTGTTTTGCAATTGAAATAAAATTCACAAAATACAAATTGGCATCCTCTCCCACCTACGTAGCTCCTCTCTTTTATATTGGTTTTTGCATTATAGTTTCTTTAGCAAATAACATGGGGCTTGAATCCCAACTAATATTCATCAATATAATATCAGTACAACCATTTACCCATTGAAGGTTTGAAGATCTGGCACGAATTTCCCAAGTCTGGCCGTTTTCTACACTTCTGGAAGAATTGGTTTTTTTTAACAAAATTCCTCCAAATAACTCTGCGTATCTCCTTAACCATTATGAATTTCAGAAAACTATTTGGAGACAGTCTAGATTGTTATATTTTCAAAAATAACCTCTCTCAAAAATTTCTTTTTGAAATCAGTTGCCTCAGAAATCATGCCTGGAAATTACTATTTTGAAATCTGAGATGGTAAGTTCTGGAAAACCAGTTTATTTTTAGACAATTGTCTCGGAGACCATTATGTAACTTTTAGAACATTATGAATTTTAGAAATCGGTTTGAGTCTTTGTCAATTTGCTACACTAGAACCAAAACCCATGTCCTATAATTTCTTCATTCACCTTCACGTGCACCGAAAAAGAGGCAGAAGTTGGCAGTGTGGAAACTCCTGCGAATTTGGGGCCGAGGTATTAATTATTGCCTAAACATAAATCCGAATAACCTGGGTGTATCTTAGCTTATGTTGAAATGTTCAAACAATATTTTGAACAAAAACCTCTTTCATATTTGCCTAGAGATGTGTCAATGTATCAAATTCCCAAATTAGTCCAGGTATGTTGGTGCAGGCAGAGCTGGTGCTTGAATGTTGGTGCAGGCACAACTGGTATAAGAAATCCTAATACAAAAATGTTAACACATGCCACAAAAGAGCCTGACATTAATGATATTTTCACATTAAATTAACAAAACAAGAAGAGTTCATAGCTCAACAACTGTCAGCTCTAAATGTCTCTAAATGATAACTTAATAATGTGTAAAATGAATAATAACGATTACAGACAATTAGTACAGACATAAAATTATTCAGGTCAATCATGAAAATTTCGACAAAATGGAGGCTCAATAGACACTAGCACTATACCACGCACCGACCTGTGTTATTGATCTATGTTCCAGTTGCACTAGTCATATTATGGAAAGTTTTTTAAATTAGAGCTGAATCTTCCAGCTCTAAAAGCTCTGTAATAGAAGTTCAGTGAATGGTTTGGTGAGATGGGGTCGAGGATGACAGTTTGGGCTCGTTCCCCCTATAATGATGGAAATACCTCAAGGGATAAGTCCTTCTCCCATGATAAGAGGATCCATCTCCCATCCATATTTCGTATATAAACCTCCCTTCTTCCTAAGCACAAGCTAGTTAGAGTGTTGGCTGAGCATGAGTATACTAATTTGATTAGATAAGTAAGCTCTTACTAGTTGTAGCCATGTAGTTGTGTGAGGCAGAAGTGTGTTTGGTTTGGAGTGAAGCCTAAAGGGAGGAGCCTTTAAACTATTGTTATTTGAAGCCATCATGGAGTGCTAACAGAAGTGCATGAGAACCAATCTTGTCAGAGGAAGACTGCGACAACAGGACGAATGGTTGTAATCTCTCTTTGACATTAATATATGAAGCTATTGATTTATTTCCTGCATGTTTTGTAATATTACATATTCATGTCTTAGTGCTTGAATCTTTAAGTAGGTCAAATTGCAATTTGTCTATTATTATGTTTGTGTGCTGTTGTTGTGTACTTATTTTAGGAGCCTAAAGAAGGAAGCGAGAGATTACTAGAGAGACCGAGTGAGCACATCATTAGGCAGGATAAGCGACCAAGAGGTAGGCCCTCTTGATTGATTCTAACCTAAGTTTTCCATGGAATGTATCTTTTGTGGCTAGACACATTATCAGGCTAGAGGAATTCGTTTATGTCCGCACTTATAATTTTACATCACCACAAGGCCTTCCAGTGATTCTCTAGGGTCATTGAAATCTCAATCCTAATGTGAATGCATTGTTCATAGGTGAATCAGTAGGATAAGTCAATACTTTACGTTTGATGAAGTAAAATTCCATCCCTTTCTCTTCCAATGTTGATATAGATACCATATTATTCATTAAACCTGTTACATAGATAACTTCATGCAACAAAACTAATTCTATATAATTCAACTGAAATTTGACGGACCCAAAGCCTTTCACAAGATGAGTCTAGTTTTCTTCAAGAATGACCATTACCTTAGTCTCCATCTCTACGATATTAGAGAGGACTTCCTTATAATCAGAGAAATGATGAGTGGCCCCACTATGAACCAACCAACTATCCCACAAATACAGTGAACTAGTAAGAGTAGAAATAAAAATGTATTCATATTTATTTACAGCATTACTTTCATACCTAGGAGCCTTTGACTTCTTTTAAGAAGGATGATGTTCTTCATTGCCACTTGAGAAGTCTCTTCTTCTTCTTCTGAATCTTATATCATATATCTTCCTTTGATATTATTTTCCTCTTCTATCATTATAGTTACTTCTAGTTTTGTAGTGATGTCTATTGTTCTTCTCGGGACAGTCATGAGCAAAATGACCTTTCTTATGACAAGGGAAGAATTCAACCTGACATAATGATTTTTCATTTCTTCTTTTTGTTTTTTGAGAAGGAGGCTTCTGTGATGGACCTCCTTTTGTCTTCTTCTTTCTATCATGAGTGATACATGTATTGGGCTCTCCCTCTTCATGCTTTTTAATCCTTCCTCTTGCTATCATCCTCGATTCTTCTTGTGTGAGCTTCACAAAAATTTCATCAAGTGTCGAAAGGACATTGTTGTTGCTGATTATATTAATGAATGTTTGCCAAATGGGAGAGAGACCTATGATAGTCACAACTACTAGCTCTCTCTGTCTGACACATTTTCTCCAACTCTCTGCAATTGATATCTAGGGCGAGAGATTTGAATAATGTAGGATTGAACAGTTTCTCCTTTGCGCATATTAATTTCCTTGAGTTGATATTTCAAGGTGTTGATCTCATTGAAATCATTAGTTTCATACATGCCAAGTATCTTGTCATACATATCCTTAGATTTTCTTAAATTCCCAACATATGCACTTAAATTATCTTTTAAACCATCAATTAGAATTTGCTTTGCTTTGGGCAGTCCTTTTTTATACATGTTCTTAAGAGAAGTGGAAGCATTTTTTAGAGGCTCAGACATCCTTCTTTGAATGTATTTTAGCGCATAATTATTTCCAGCTGTGATTTCCAATTTGACTTTCCATGCAACAAAGTTTGATGCATCACCCAACGTTTCATGCTCCTTGAACGTAGAAGATGACATCTTGACCTTGACCTGGTATTCTACTATTTGAAGGATAGGGCTTCACTTTTTATCTTCTTTTGGGGTTGCCTTTCACCTCAACTTTTATTCCATGTTAAATTTTCTGATTGTTCTATGTTGTACCAGTTACTTTAGCCCAATATATCTTTTTATTAACATTGCATACAATTATTACCAATATAATCAATTAGAAATATAATTGAAGAATGAAAAATATATGCAGTGAAAAAGAAGACAAGAACACAACCATAAGAGATATAAAATTGGTAAAAGACTAGGGAAAAACCCCACTAGGGGGAAACCCTTCGAATATTATCTTTAGTAGATGATCATAAAAAGATTTCAGGAGAGAGTAAATTGAGC
This sequence comes from Pinus taeda, assembly GCA_000404065.3. Classification (NCBI taxonomy): domain Eukaryota; kingdom Viridiplantae; phylum Streptophyta; class Pinopsida; order Pinales; family Pinaceae; genus Pinus; species Pinus taeda. Next base: position 38,271 of record APFE031153067.1, read on the forward strand.
CCAATACATGTAATTGCAGGAGATAATAAAAATCAGATCTACAAATATGTGTAACAGGAGATAAAAATCTAGATTTAGAAGACCAATGAAGTTGACTGAAGTAAAGATGTCAAAACCCTAGATCGGAACTTGCTCGTCCTCATCAACATTGTCTGCGAGCAACTGAAACTCCTGGGTCACCCTCTTAGATATTGTATGCGAACGAATGTGACTGCAGAGTTGCTTTCAGGAAGTCTTCATGTGTGCAACTGTGGCATAATACAAATGAAACCTAGAGTCACTCCCTTACTATAGTTATGCGAGGGACTGAGATGTCGTGGTCACTACTAGGTCTACTCTGTGCGAGCGACTGGGGACCGAAGCCTCTCGACCGACCTCTAAACCCATAGTCACTTTCACTAAAATGTCTCTGAGTGACTAGAGATCCAATGTCGCTCCCTTTCCTAATCTATGCCTGCAACGAGGGATGAAAAAGTCTTGGTCTATGATAGTGAATACGATCCAGAAATAATCCAAACTCATAGCAAACTTTCCATCTATAATTTTGGACCTTGTGTGAACTCCTTCTTATGTACCTGTGTGAGCTAAGACAAAACATAAGAATAAAAAGATGATTATATGTTGAAACTGAACTTGAGGTCTCTTTCTTTCATAGGATTTCTTGAGGTTTAAGTTGGGGTTAATATTGACCCAAGCAGTTACCCATGTGGTCAGGGCCTACCCATTCCATAATGTATGTATTAATAAAATAATTCAAAACTTGATTTCTGTTTAATCAAATTAGGTGATCTTTGGGTCGATTTTGGTCCTATGGAAATGAGGTATTTAATGCACGAATCAAATTGGTCATCTAAGTTGTTCAATGTGGAATTTGACCCTAGTTGCAAAAATTAACAATCATAAGTAGAAAAGGAGGATAGGTATGGAATTATTTGGGAAGCTATGGTAAATTCAGAATTCATAGTTTTGGTTCTCACAGAAGGAATATGCCTATGCACCCACCAAGATACATTTTATTATAAAGAGTCAAGGCATGAGGTTCCTCTCATAGCGCAATGTATCGAAATTACATGATGTTATATCACAACATAAGTGTGATTCCACTTCGAAGTTATGTCAAAATCATCGAGTGGTTTTATTGCAGGTGGTTTCCCATTTTGGACCCCCACCCCATTAAAAGAATATTTCTGGACCCCCACAATGAATGAAGGCCATAGATAAAACCTATACTATGATTTCATCATTCAATGGTAGTGCCCCATTAACAAGACTCCCACATGGGTGGTTCCCATTTTGTGCCCCCTTCTAAATCTCAATAGAACATGGGGGCACCAAGGTGAACCATGGTCATATATCTACCCACCTTGCTATCACACCACTTAAATATGACCACTTATTAAACAAGGGTCACATAACAATATTATAATACCCACTTCTTTACTATCCATAGGAACCATGGTTATGTCATTTGAATTGGTCGCACATTAATTAGATAATATTCGGCCCCCCACCACGCAACTTAACCAAGGTGTAAGTGATTGAGGGAATGCCTAGATCACAAATGGGTAGATTGGAAATATTTCAAGTGGGGTCTAGTGTAGGACCCACATCCTATACCTTGGGTAGTAATGTAGCCCAAACCCAATCTAGGTCTTTAAAAACGTAGAAACCTCAAGTCTTATCTAAATCCTAAATACCGAGCACCAATGTATAACATATTCATCTAGGAACCATATATGGCCTCAAGGAAGCTGATTACACCCGAATATTAACTGCAATCATAGATTTTACAAGTTTAATTTGTCTTGACTTTGAGCGTGAAAATCTGAAAACATTAGGTGATCCAAGGGTGGGATAGAGGCGATGCCCATCAAATATTAGTGTTGACACACACACTATCATTTAATATCATAGTCCACTATGCACTTCCCACAATTTTTCTTTTTCTTGAATAAACCTTTCGTTTTCATAAATAATGCACAACTTCAAATTCCATGCAATGGATTTAATGGTATTGATCTTTTTTTAATAGGTGAATATGATGGATTAAAAAAATAATGTGTAGTTGGAAATAATAAGATTGTTATTATTTCCATTGTAAAGGATGAGTGCACAACATGGGTCATAAGAAGCACCTTGCAAACTAGTGGGATGATGTATCAACTCAACTCAAATACAGGCTCTTATAGAGGAGTCCAGCAAGCATGCCAACCAACACAACACATTGTTGGATCCAATTTTTTATAATCATTTCATTTATCCATTGTTAGCATGTAGTAGTGCAATGGAGCCAAGATATTTCTTTTTATTCATTATCAAGGTGAACAACAATTATCAAATGATGCTTCTAGTTGGTTCACTTCAAGGAATCAATGCATTCACAAAAATGATTGTAGATTTGGGTTTGAAAACATACAACAGTATAGATTCTCTTCTCCATTGATGTGGTAAATGAATCACCTTGTCCTGAGCTCAATGAGAGTTTCCATAATATAATAATATAACCAAATGAGCTGTAACTCTTATACTATTCTAATATACAACTTCCACACAACTTTACCTCTAATATAGTCCACTCCTGCATTAATCAAGACATCTGTCTATAATTTTTGAGAGCCTCGACTCCTTTAAAATGAAATCTCTCTCCTATAGTACCTATGCACTAACGGATCCATAATTCACACATGTCATCTCCTTAATCCAATCAAATAATGAACACAACCACACAAATACACAAAACTCCTCACAACTCTTACATATTCATGGTCCCCCTAGTGAGGCACCTACAATCAAAGTTACAAGCTTTAATATAAATTGAAAAAAAAAAATGCAAACAAAAAAACTATATTGTATTCTACTAAATACACATAAATAAATTAAGTATTGGTTTCAAATAGAAATATTATTTCAACCACACGATCAATTAGTTGAAAAAATACCTCAACCAACCACTAAACTAAGAGTTATTCTAGTTGCACTATGTAACACCCCTAAGACACTGTATTTTTTAGCTAGTTACTATTTTTAAACATTGAACTAATTTAATGGCAAGGGGGTCGATGGAGAGAGTTATGTAGTGATAAATAGGACTAGAGTGTAGAAGGCTTCTTGTCATCTTAAAAAAAGTTTTGGTGGTCAAGTCCACATGATCAACCTTCCTTAAAAAGTCTCCAAAAAATCCCTAGGCTAGAAATAATATAAAATTAACATAATTAGAGAGAAATCTATGTTCATCAATTAGTTGGAGAGAAATACTAAGTGGGGTGGACTAAAGCTCTATGGGAGAGAAAAGAAGGCTTTACAGAAAAGGAAAAGTGTATTTAAAAAAAGAAACTAAAACAAGAAGGTCTAGAAAAAAAAATTAGAAGAACTTAAAGTAAGACACTACTAAAAAAAATCTGCTAGGTAAGAAATATATAAAAGAAAACCACCTAGGAATCAAAGGGAGTTGGATTCGTCAAGTAAGGTCTTAACTCGAGGGGAACCATGGGAGATAGTTCATGGTTATGTGGAACATGCTCTATTCTAAAATATTCCACGATCATTCTGTCATGATTAGGAATTATTTTGTTTTATTTTATATGAGATGTTGAGTTGGAATAAAATTGAACATGTAAATTAAAATGGGATGTATCAAAATCGTTGCAAAAGCATGGGTTGCATGCATACAAAAAATTTCTTACAAGCATTATAAATTAATGAAAAATCTAATTGTAGTAATGTTATAGATTAAATTTTGTAAATCTATTTTGATTTTGCATGCATGTAGGAGTTATACGTTTATGAGTTAAATCAGATATAATGCACTTTAAACAATTAAGTACGGTAATTTTATATGGGTAGATTTTTATGATAGAATTAAGAAATTTGCACAGGTAGAAACAAATTCCTGCATATAGTAGATAAATGGGATTACTTAGATAAATTGACTTAAGTTATCAAATTGCGAAATTGGTGTTTTAGTAATTTTATTTCTAATTTAAAAAACATACTAACCATTGAATACGTTTGGTATGTAATAGCTAATTTATATTGTGACGGGTCAAAACTAAAATTCAATATGGAATATGCATGTGGATTTCGATAGTAAATAAATGATTTGTTTGGTTTGTGAATCGATCTTAAAACATGTTAACAGTATATAGAACTATTTTAGAAGATTTTATTCGAGCGCATACAATGAAGTCGAGGTATTCAATATAATAATATTATTTGGTAATATTATTTTATATTCTTATAATTCTTACAACAATGTTAGAATGTTTGTACGTCTGCAGTAAAAAGGGTAATACAGTGAAAGAATGAAATTGTAAAATACATTATAGCCATAATCAAGGCTATATAATTTTATACGAAATGGTTCAAGCTATATATTACTACATGAGAACTAATAACAAAGGACTGTTATTAAAATTCTGGGAGCGGTAAGTTCTATGGAATGCAAGTTATATTCCAGTAAATCCAACTTAAAATTTACTCAAGTAAATAGCCGTTCAATAAGGGAAAAGTATTTTCCTTCGAGAAAAGAAATGTAATGCAGTTAGTTATGTTTTAAATTAAGAAAATACTCATCTTACTTAAGATTAAGGTAGTTAGTTATGCTTTAAATTAACGAGAGACTCATCCTACTTGAGATCCTTGCACAATGGGGAGGGATTAATAGAGAAAATCTATTTCATTTACAATGGACATTGTGGTATACTTTTTGTCTTACTACAAGACTTTTATAAGTTGGAATAGACATATACAAGTATATTAATTGGATTTAAAAGATATAATATTTCTAGAAAAGAAAACTTAAGGAAGCCCTACAGTTTTATAGTCAATTTCAATAAGTAAATTAAGAATATTAAGAATTTCATGTTCAATAACCACTGAGAAGAGGTGCTTAGCATCAACCTATGGACATTATGAGAGTTATAGATTTGATAAGAAGGTTCGCTCTAATATTCTATGACTTAGATATAATAACTACCCAAAACTTAACACATGTATTAGACCTATTATGGTCTATAAAAATTAGTGCTCATGTTTATTAAAATAAATAAGTTCAGAGTTATGGAGATACAAAACATATATGGAAACACAACACATATATACACAGAGCTTACCACAGAATTAGAACAGTAAAACGAGATACTTTCAACAATAAAAACAAAGGAAGGGGTTCATTAATGGGTTTAATTAAATCTTAGTTACAATTACATAGAAGTTTGAAAAGTAGGAAAAAGACCGTAAGAAAGAAAAATAAATAAAAACACCAATATTATCTTAGCACAAACAACCTTTTGAAAACCACACAGGGGTATATGATGCATAAATGCCGAGGACCGAAGAACAAAATTCATAACGCAACAAAGATTTGGAATTAGTAGAATAAAAAGCATGACCTTGGCCTTGACGATGGTCATATCGTCAATCGACAATGATACACCATGAAAATTCCTAAAAAAGTGATCAACGTGGAGTGCCAACCTATAGAAAAAATAAGAAGCTAATGAATCATCTTCTGGGAAATATAATGCAATGAAGATTATACCTAGTGTTGAGGAATAGTTATGTACGTTTTCTTATCTAGAAAATAAAAGCATAATTATGAAAGGAAAGTATAAATTAACAAAATTCTCTTTGAAGCAATAATGCCAATAGAACATAATTGAACCTTTAATTCTAGTCATAGATGTAGAAGTACAAAATTGGAAAAGGAAAAACGATTGGGATGTTTGAGATAACTGGAACCTAATTATACTTTGGTTAACATGAAACAAAATAACCGAGTGAATTGTACTAGGAACCACGAGAGTCAATATAAAAATGAGCCCATCTCCTCACAACCATCTAATAATAATAAATAAAATAAAAATAGGTCACTACGAAAGAAGGAAAGGCTAGAAAACCACACAAAGAGGAACGAGCGAAGAAAGCAAAATTCACCTTTTACCTATATAATATTTGGGTCTCAAGAATTCCAAAAATTGTTACAAGTAGCCTCATTGAGATTATATAGCTAACAAATGAGTCATGTTCAATAAATCTATGCCAACGAATATACCTCGTGAACCTATGGAGTAGCAGTCTAGCCTCCATGTGCCAAGCTAAAATAAACCAAGGCGTCAGGGAAATACGTTTAATTTCTAAAACCAAACCCTAGAAGTATTCAACACCATTGGATTGAAGGCTTAAGATCATACTCGTTAATATTACGCCCACCTGACAGGCCATGTGAAGCCACATGGGCACATGCAGCATGGCCTTCATAGATAAGGACATGTGTATAGTCCATATATAATCTATACCCCACATGTAGTAGTCAAGGGAAAATATCCTTAAAAAAAGGTATAATGCATTCCCTTGTGAAATGTCACATGAACTACAACCCATAATATTATAGTAATATATTAGCAAAAATGAATATTTCAATCTATCGCTAGTATAAGGTGTAAAAAATATTCCAAAAGATCGAAAACATCTTGAATGAATAATGTACCACCACATCAATGTAGAAATAAAATATATATGGGATAACAACATTTACTACTTTTGAATAATTATTCGAATTGATGGTTACTCAAGGTTTGATTGTCCGAAAAAAAACCACATTTTCTTATTTATAAACAATAGAAACAATAATTGTATTCCACTATATATAGTCTAGTAATTTTACAAAGACTATAATTATATATGTTGAGGCGAATGTTAAAAAGGGAAAGAAAAGAAAATAGGAAAATAGGATATGGGCTTACATTAGAGGAAAGCACGTAAACATATTTCATCTTCTACAATTTATTCAAAAGTCAATATAAGGAATTAAATTATTATTATACAAAGACTATAATTATATATGTTGAGGCGAATGTTAAAAAGGGAAAGAAAAGAAAATAGGAAAATAGGATATGGGCTTACATTAGAGGAAAGCACGTAAACATATTTCATCTTCTACAATTTATTCAAAAGTCAATATAAGGAATTAAATTATTATTATTTTAGTTGGCTAAATAGAGAAATAAACAAAAGGTATGAAAATGAAGTACGTAAATGAGGTATGTTACATATGGTATTGGAGCTATAGGCTCAATTTTGAGGCCTATGGGCTAACCCACAGTTCTAAGATAGGAGTTAGAATAGAATAGATGTGAATAGAAGATGAATAACATAATTTTTGGAATAATTAGAATAATTCATGAATAGGTTAATGAACATAGAGATCAGTAATCTAATATTTCTATCCCTGCATCTAGGATGTGAGAGTCGTATCATTAGGAAACCATAGCTATCATTGTTTAAAACAAATTGTATTAAGAGTTCAAATATATATAATATATATATATATATATATATATATATATATATATATATATATATATATATATATATATATATATATATTCTAAAATACCCTTATTAGGCTAAGATGTAGTAAGAAATGGGATAAGGCATGTACTGGTGATAGCTTTACCAAAAGGAACAATGTATCTAGTCATAATTTAGTAATTATACCAAAAGAAGTAAAAAAATAGAAAAACAATGTACTAGTATATATATACATGTCTAGATCTAAAGATAATGTATAATAATTATACAATAGATGAGAGATGTAATGAGTGTACTAAGTTTGTCCAAATATTATGCACTTGTCTTTAGTGTCGAGTACTACAAAACTCAAGAACACAACAACAACGTTACTCCATCTCAAACTCGTTATAGAAGAGAGACAACCTTTCTAGACCATCTTGAGTTTGCAACTAAAGTGAGTGAAGTATATATTAGTATAAAGCTAGAAATGCTTTAAGACCTACTATAATGTACAAATTGTTATTGTAATAGATTTTTATTTCCGATGTAAAAGGGAGATATCCATATAGAATGAGAACGTATCTTTTGACTACTTTGTTATATGAAATAGTTTATGGGATTTGACAAGTTATTACCATTATATAAGGCTCAAAGACCTTACAATCGAGGAACTAAAGTGAGAAATGTGATCTCTTGTATGTTACATCGAGTACCCATACAAAGAAATGATGTTAACAATATATCGGTTTGTATAGAGAGAAATGTGGGAAGGAAAACATGAACAATAAGCAGTAAAAGTTAGCCTGAGCAAAAACATAGATGTATATATTTTATAGCATCAAATTGTTACGAAGTAAATACAAAGTTATTACACTAGTAAGTTTCCTGCCTAACACTGGGTAGTTGAAGTAAGTTGTGACACAAGTCTAGTAACAAAGAATATTATAGAAGATGTAGAATCTATGCAGATATGGAAAGCTAAATATCAAATATTTTTACTTAACAGTGAAACATAGAATAACGAGTACAAAAGGAAAAATATAGAATCACGAGAGTAAGAATAGAATAAATATTGAATAATTAGTCGTTACATACTATAGAAAGTAATTAGCGTTCAAGCATATCGAGGGAGGAATGTAGTTCTCACATAATCAAATTAGTAAATTATAAAACATGTTTAATGGATTAAGGATAGAATTAAGCACATTTTGTAGTTGTTGCAACACCCTCCAAAATTTTAGCTTGCACCAAATTTCGGAGCCTTGCTTGGTATTTTTATTGTTGTTGCAAATTCTATAGCTCATTTCATGCGTGTTCTTACAAAGATTTGGTCCCTTTGGCATGTTGGGTTAACTGTCATCTTTTGGTATGTTTGGTTGTTGTAGGATTATTGCAAGCCTTTTTTGATCGTTTCGAAGGATTGTCTTTATGTATATGAGTTGTCCCAACCATGTAAACATATGTCCCATCCATACTCAAACTCTTGAGCATTGTTACACAAGTGTCATCATGGTCGTCCTAAAGCCTATATTAAGTGTTACACTTGTTGTATCTTATTGTGAGGTAGTCACATGGATGGAAATGCATTATTCATGTGTTTTAATGATCTATGTTATTTTTTTTCTAAGTATGCTAAGTCTGTGATCAAAATCAAGGTTCATCACCATTCATCACCCCTCCCACACTTATCCATTTTTGGAGAATCCCTCTGACCAAGAAACTTAGCTTCACCAGGCCCCAACTTAATGATGTACTATTTAGTATGAAACCTCTAAGTTGTGACCTCTCTTCTTGGAACTAAACAATGCACAATCGATGTCTCCAAAATCTATTTATTTGTGAAATTCCTGTGCCCAACTCTTGATATTGACCCCCATAATTGTGCAGTTGTCTTTTCCAGTGCGCCTTGGACTACACACTTCGCATATTCCACCCTCAATATTTTTCCTTGTCTACTAGAATTGTGCAATGCATAAAAGCCCAACCTCCCTTGACATCCAAAACTGTGTAGTTTGGTCTCTTAGCTTCCTTTCACTCTGCCCGACCCCACTTCCTCTAGTAATTGTGTATTTCTTTCCTTCAAGCCTTTCTGAGTTGCGAATTGTGTAGTATCAGAGCCCAAGCTCTCCCCCTAGTAGCTAGAATTTCATAATGCATAGTCACTGAGTCCCTCTCCCCAGTATGTCACTTGTCACAGACTCAGTTGATGGCTAAGAATGTATCATCTTAGACTATGGATTTTTTGGATTGATATCGCCACATCATGAGTAAATTGTAGGAGCAGGTGCACTATCATGTCACGACGAGATAATGAAGAAGAGGAAGAAGGATGTAAGCATGAGAAAAAAAAATCTTATAGTTAAAATCACAAGTGGATTAATCAAGAGAAAGCAAAGGGACACAAGTTTGCAACTACCATACAAGACTAAATATCATTGAAGACTCTGCATCACCAAGCCATGCAAAGGTAAAGGGAAATAATATCCAAGAATACATTCAACACTCAACATCAATAGTGACTTGACATTGGCACATCACCAAGTAGTTCATGTCAACAGTGTCAAGTTATGTCATGTCATGAGTGGTCATATGCCACATCACTATTGTGGACCATATATATTTTATTCAAATGTATTATAAAGTGGAATTCTAAAGAACACACATGGGATGTAAAGAGTCATGTAAGTTGAAAAGTTATAGAAAGTCAAAAAATCATGAGGGTAATCAAAGTGTCACCCTTGATTATATATACTCCCTCATTTTATGAGAAAAGCAATTTTCACCTTGCTTCCTCCCATAATGCATTAGAGAGATCACCTAGTTCCTTGAGGAGAAAGGAGTGGCTCCAATATCTCACCATTGGGGCTAGTGATGTACATTGTAAGCATGTGTCTTGGAAATTTTACTTAATAACAAAAGCCTTTAAGGGCAATATGTTGTTCATGAGTGGACTATGAATGTTTGGAAGACTATTTTGCAGATGTTTGTATTTCATGTTTTCTTTCACATGTGCTAAGATAGTTTAACTATTCCAGTTATTTACTTCTTATATTATTGAGAATGTGTTGTAATGGTTTTTATTTTTGTCCCATACTTTTGGAATATTACACATGATAATAGACAAATCTTTCTTCACTTATTGGTTGTAACGACCGTCGCATCCACTGTGGACTATTCTACTGGATATTAGATAGATCCTTCTGGCTCATGTGTGTCTCTTCTTGGGTGGTACTATTACCTCTCACTTAGAGGCTCACATTTCTCCCCGCTATAGAGTAGAAGAACCTTGACATGGTTGTGACTGAACACTCACCAGGCAAACGTCATTATTTTTCGAAGACACCACTGTATCCCTCTCTTGCACTAACAACTAGAGTCAAGGAAAATATTTAAGGATTCTTTAATTGTGACTTTATACTGGATGGAACAATTATACCAAATGGTATGATGTTTAATTAGGACTTCATAATGGGATGGTCTCTTGAGTGTTGGCGGGTCAAGTACTATCAACATTTTTTGTGCTAGAATGAGGGAAGCCAATGTTTTATGGCTAATAAAACCACCAACCCCATCATTCCATCATTTGGTCATGGAAAAAACATTCACTACACCTCCCCTACTTATGCTTATAAAGTTGGTGACTCTTCTCAGTCGAGGCCTGAATGTGAAATTCCATATGATCAGATTCGGGTCATCCACCCTATAACTCGTCAATTTCACAGAGCTATTGGATTGATCCTGGGAGTAATCAGTCTTCAATGTTCTCCAAATAAGAACAATACCACCTCGACAAGGATAGTAGTTTCAACTTTTGAAGATGTGGTCCTTACAACTCTTGAAGAATTAGCAGACTTAGTAGAAAAGCAAGAAGAGCCTCCACTCTTTCAAGGTGGTGACGGATGTTGGGAAAAATACTAAAGTGGGGGACATGAATCAATATTTAAAAATGGTTGAAATTTTGAATTTCATATCCAGATTTATGTACACGACTTTACTAAAGGGAACTCGTGTATGTATGTGATTTTTATGCAGACAATTAGTGTATATCCAGTAAACTTACTTTTCAATTAATACATCATTTCTTTAACTTCATGTAGTGTATAAGTACCTCATTAAACATTAATTAAATAGTAACCATGTGAAGTAAGAAAAAAAAAACCATGACACATAAGGAATAGATCAAAACACGTGAACACTATGGTTTTTAGGTGGAAACTGAATATGAGAGAAAACCACCATTGTTGTCATCTATGTATGAACTTTTATTATAAAGAAAGAGTTATTATAATATTGTACTAACAGATACTCATACCAGCACGTAGGAACCCATTTACAGAAGGATACAACCTTCTCTCATTCTTTACCACCCACTAGAAGGGAGTTTCGACCCCGTGATCTAGTTTATTGAAACCCACCAGAAGGGAGATCTAACCCCACGATCAGATTTACCAGCCAACACTAGACGGAAGCTTCAAGTCCCTTACTAAAGGCTACAACCGTCAACACCTCCGTGGACCACGTATTGTCATACTTGATCCACAAGATACAACACATCACAATTGTAGGCCATGTCTCGTCAAATTTTCAAACTGGACCCACTACCAATATTTAAGGCCAATCCGAAATATCAAAATTGAAAATTGATTAGTGCAACTCAACCATTGAACCAACCAATCACTGAACCAACTGAATCAACTAATCACTAAATTAAATGAAACCCAACTCAATCAACTTATTCTCAAACAACCAAATAATTTATGTCACTATAACCAGAGTAGTAATATTGAACCCAAACACTGCATCAACTTACTGAATCAACTAAAAGCATTGATCAATAAAATTTCAGAATATATATGCTACTTTACTATATCAAACCCACATTTATACACGACATCCTTGAAGGATACTTGTGTACAAATATAAAAAAAGTTGAACCCTGAAATTGAACCACTGTCACTCTGAAATAAACATTAAATCATACACAGATCCACTACATCATTCAAAAATAATCATAGAACCATCATTGATCTTAAATCACAAATAGCTAGTAGCTTCATCATTCTTCAACCAATTAATCCCCAATCAAAACATCACTGTCAAGCTGAGATCATCAAGTAAGACTTCATTCGCAGACAATAAAAATACAAGAAGACTGAATAAACTGATCAGACATATTTTTCAGCAAAATCCTAGCTTATATATGTTGTTTCTTCAAAACATTTCACTGTGTATACATGCTTTTCAAGAATCAAACCCGCGTATTAATCTTAATAGATATGCGACTTACCAACATTAATCCTACGTGTGTACGTGCTTTTTAGGTTATCAAACTCACATACAGATTTGCAATTATTGACACAAACCTTCGTTGCACAACAAAAATTCAAACATACCCAGATCTCGGCATGCATAAAATAATAACACTTCAATACATTATCATCACTTATCAAATCAACCCATAAATAATATTGTCATCTCATATCTATTAGATCTTATCCATCATCAAATTTTAGGTGCATACTTAGTTTCAGATCAAACAAGTCAATAGTAGCCCATACACACTAGCTTCAGATCTAACTTATTGATGAAATATTCATCTCTTGCACACCATACACTTTGATCATCATATCCTTATATAGCTTAGCCCTTATCCAATACCATAGGTAAAAACCATACTAATGTTCATAATATTCTTAGACAATATCAAATATTTGTTGTTGCACTCAATACCATGGTAAAGATCCTCGGTAATTGGAATATCATGGTGTGGAAACTGTATGTGCCTTTCCTTCTTCATGCTTATGTGTGTACATGACTTTGCTTCTCAGAACCTGTGTATACTTCTTGAAACTTCATATTTATCATTCATTTGTCTCTGAACTACTATGCCTTTAACCAAACTCTCTATCACATGTAGACACATGCTATTGACATCTTCATCAAGTAAGTTTCTATCAAAAGAAAACACATAAAGTAGGTTGCCATCAAGGAAAACACATTAGTCATAATGCCAACAACCCCACCATTTGGACTTGATGGAAACCACTTTGGTGTTTGATCATGACCACTTGTCGATACTTGTAAAATGCATCAAGCTAAGAAATAGGGTTTTTAAACACCAAGTTACTCTCCCCCTTTGACATTAATGGATAAGGGATGACCAATGCTGAATGAAGGCTTCTTTCTTGAGTGTTGTAGATTTGAACTATTGAGTATGAACATTGAATGTTGACCATGCTCCCCTTAAGAACATGCTGACATTTATAAAGGATGTACAATGACTCTATGACTCAATTGGATATGAATTTTCTAGTCACCAAGGACTCAAACCTACATCAAACACCCAATCACAATGGGGTTACAAATTACATCACATGCCAAAAATACTTGAACACAATAGTCCATACATGACTGAATTTGACAATGATTACATCATAGGTTTTTACATGACCTTTGTATCAAATGAAAGATATGACATGTATAAACAAGACCAAAGGCCACTATAGTGAGGTAACAAGAACATGATAGTCTTCAGAAACCATTTTATATTATGTAGTATTTGCACCATAGCTATTTGTTACCAACAACCTGCAAATTTTCATGATGAAATTGCAAGATAAGACAATGTAGTTTTAATACCATCAACTTGTGACCAAGTATGCCATGTTCTCCTATAGTAACCTTTAGAGAATGTCTTCACGAAATCCTGTAGTAACCCCATTTTCTTTATGCAAGAAGAATTATCAGTCTAAAGCCAATTCATCAAGAGATATTTCACCAATATGCAACTCAAGAAGACATCATAATCAACTACTTATACTATGGGCTTGATCCATGATAACAACATTATAATCATAGCATGAGATAACAAGATCTACATGTTTCCACAATTGATAAGCCTAAACCACAATTAGGAAAGCATACATCATCATTCAAAAACTTCAACAACATAAGCAACATCACCATTGCTAAGCATCATTATGTACCAAGGAATTCTAAAGCAAACATAATGCCAATAATGCATTATTAAAAGCATGAAAAATGTTCCACTTGAACCTGTGCCAACTTTTCACTATCATATATGATCATTATCATCTCATATATCAGTAAGAAAATCTAATTATGTTCATCAATCAGTTGTCCATCAAGGCATCAACAACTTCAAAAAGCCAAAACCACATCTAAATAGCATCGATGGACTATAACCATCAACCATCAGAACATGAAATATAAATAATAACTGATCAAAGCATATCAGACCCTTTTCCTAAGTTTGTCTCACTATTTCTTCATTATAGAAAAATATATGCAACTATTCAGATCATAACTCACATATATAAATGACTTTTCTTCATAGGATCCGCGTACATAAAGTGGAATACTGAAACTTCACAAGTTCAACCCCCCTTGAGCTTGTACTGTATGTACATATTCATTTTTACTACACCATATGCACTGTTAGTAGTATAAGCAACATGAATATCAAAACAATCATAGGAATCATCCATAGAAAATTTTAGGGGGGAATGTTGGCCCTTTGGCAAAATTAAGAGGTTTTAAATTTTTAGTGGGCGAATATTATGTATCATAGTAAATTTTTACAAATCACCTCAAATAGCCGACCTTATTTTAAGGGAGAGGGTGAAAATGGTAAATTTAGCCCTTGAAATTAGGAGCTACAACCTTCCATTCACCCATTTTCAAGAATAGGTTTTATTTAAGTGAATCCATCGCCCAAATACAATATTTATACAAGAGCTATGGTAAAATAAAATATAAATAAAAGAGGTATGGTAAATAAATAAAACATTTTTTATATTTACTCCATAAGTCACCTTATATACATGCAAGGGTGTAAACAATTAAAAATATAAGTAAAGTGGAAGTATGGTAAATAAATAAGGTCTTTTTATACTTACTCAAAGGTATGGTAAATAAATAAAAATATAAATAAACTAGACGCATGGTAAATAAATAAAACCACTTTTTATATTTAGTCCATAACCCTCGTTCTATTTATGAAGGCTCAAGAAAGAGGTTTTATTTAAGTGAATCCTATGGGCCAAATACCATATTTGTAAAAGAGGTATGGTAATTAATAAAGATATAAATAAGTGAGAGGTATGGTAAACAAATAAAACATTTTTTTATATTTACTCCAGAAGTCACCTTGTATTTATGAAACACTCAAAAAATTCGTAAAACCTAGGGGAAATATATGGGCAAAATACTGTGTTATTAATACCATGCAAAAAAACATTATTAACCCTAATATTAGTATTAATAAAAATAAAAATGCCACATGGTATTGACACATGGTATTCACCAAAATGGCACATGGTATTGACCCATGGTATTCACCTGGAATGCAGCCTATTTAAATGGGGGAATTAAATGGGGGAATTAAACCAGCATAGATCCATCTTTACTCTAGATCTACTAACCCTCGAGAGGTATCAAATATCGTGATATGCAAACTAGCACAGAGTGAAAAAATATTTGATCCCTCTCAGGCCTTGGTGGATCAAGAGTAAAAATGAATGTTGCAATTGAATGTATGTTAAACATTTTAGCTTGGTTAAAATAAAAAATAAAATAAAAATCAACTATTAATTTTATTAATTTTTATAAATTAGTAATAGTAGAATTTTTAAGCTCCAGGTTTATGTAACCCATGTATGACCAGGGTAAATACCAAATCTTACATTTATATTGAGTAAATATTTGCCATGCCAGTGAGATATTTGCCAAAAAATTATATATACATATTATATTATTGATAAAATCGCCGTCCATTTTTCTTATATACCATGGGGATTCGCCCATTTATTATACATATAAATTTAGGGGGGGTTCTTAAAACTTGTCCCGTAAGATTATTAATCATATGGACCTGATAATAATATTATATTCTTCTGAGTTCAATTACCTCACATCACTTATGCAGCCACTGTTAGAAGTATTCTTTTAAGAATACTGGATTGCAATGGGAACCATCTTCTTTTACTTTGAGTCTAGATCCTCCTCATATCTATGAGAATTATGTTCTTTAAGCACATATAGTATTTATCGGTTTCTATATCCTCTTGCTATAACTTTTCTACTTTCTTCATCCATAACCTTGAACTTTGTTATTGTAAACACAATTATATTTCCTTTATCTACCTTTTTACCTACACTTAGAATATTATGCTTTAGTCCTTGAACTAATAAAGCATCATTTTCTCCTCTATATTTATTAATTTTGTCTTTACCCTTTCCCATAACTTTTGTTGGAATATTAGTTCAAATAATAACATTACCATATTGGTTTTTCTTGAGAGACTCCACCTTACTCTTATCTCCAGCAATGTGATGAGGGCATAAGCTATCTATGTACCATTTATCTACTTCTTCAAATGAGCAGAGAGAAGAAGAACACCTTATTTGTTCTTCTTCTTTCTGCTTCTTATGACAAATGTTGGTGGATCCATATTTGACATTAGTATTCTTATTAGGTTTCTTACTATGTTGTATGTGACAATCCATTAACTTGTTCTTGCATTCTTTTGCTACATGCTCAAACTTGTTACAAGCATAAAATCTTAAATGATGAGAGGAATCGTAATATTTCTATTTCATATTCCTTCTATTGCAATCAATGGTTGTGACCAAATATAGTGCAAGCAAACAATACTCCATAATGTACCTGGAAGATGATGATCTTTCTAAGAGGTGGTTATTAGCTTGAAACAATCTACTTCTGCAATTGGTTGCAAAATATCCATAATTATGACATACAAAAAATTCAAAATTAATGGTCAGAGAAGAAAATCAATTAACATTTCTATAATTAGGAGTAAAGGATTTTCCTTGAATTTTGTCTTTCCTTGGTTGTTGATAAAGTTTGTTTCTTATCTCTTTGTTGAGAATTTCCAGTTTTTCATTGTTACTCTTTAAATTCCTTTCCTCAACTTGTGAACTATATTCTCCTTCAATAGTTTCATGAAAACCAAGACCAGATTTGATGGCAGGAGACTTTTGACTGCTAAGAATATTATCCAAAATCTTAGTACTATCTTCAAATCTCAAATGTTTATCCTTTCTTATAATTTATGTTTTAGGATGTTTACCTCAACCTCCTTTCTTTGATATTTATTTTCATTTTCTATATACTCCTCCTTAGTACCTTCTTCAACCCTTCTTCCATCCTCCCCTTGCTGCGTTAATTTGAGAATCTCTTCTTTCAAACAATTTTCCTATTCTTCAAATGCTTGAAGTAGTTCTTCATTTCACTTATCTATTTTTTCAAGATCTTCTCTTAAAGAGATGATCTCAACTTCAAGACCTTCACAATATTGTTTAGTCTCCACAGTAGCATATACTAATTTAATATGATCCTTGTTATCATATGCCTACAACTTGTCTTTAAGATTATCATTTTTTGTTCTAGGATTAAAAATACCTTCTAACTTGTCTTCTTCTGAATTAACAACTCCCTTTGACATAACAAAATTTGACACATTTTTAAGGATAAGATTACCTAGTAGTTACCATTATGAGCAACCCTCCTTTTGGTTTTCTTCATGGATTGCTTGTACTTTATAGGATTACCTGGTAGTTACCATTATGAGCAACCCTCCTTTCAGTTTTCTTTATGGATTTCTTGTAGTTTATCTCGTACCTGCTTTGGAATTGGATAATGCATAACCCTATTTGATGTTGAATTAGGTATGTTATTGATGATGTCACATAATGCCTTATTGTTCTTTTGAACTTCCTCATCTCATGGAGGAGTTTTGGTGTGGCCATTACATACCAAATCCCAAACACCACAGTTCATTTTATTAGACTTCATCTTTTCTTTGCATTGTTGATAATTATCTTTGCTTAGCATAGGCACATCTGCATTGTCCATTGTTTCTACTTGCCTTGATATTCTGCTTATAGAGGCATCATTTTTAAATATGTTTTCTCTTTGGATTGCTTACTTTCACTTTTTCCCATGAATGCAAGTTCAATTGCATCACTGTCATCATCACAATCATTCTTACATAGACAAGGAAATGGTTCATAGTTAGAACAAAATTCCATACTTGATCATTCTTTATTACCGCCTTCTTCATTCTTGAACAATAGAAAGCATGGTTCTCCAAAACATGAATATTTTTTGACATCTATAATTGTCACTACATTTCATATATCACTCTTATAGTTTTGTAAATCCTTTCTTCAAGCAATCCTCCTCATTCCCATCATATTGTCAGATCTACTTTAAGTGATCATGCTTCTTCTAAAGGACCGACCCTAATACCAATTGTTGGGAAAAATACTAAGGGGGCGGGGGGGGGTGAATGTGTATTTAAAAGTAATTAAAATTTTTAAATTCACATGAATATTTCTATATGTGGCTTTAATGAAGGGAACCCTAATAGGTACACAACTGTTATGCAGAAAACTAGCGTATATCCAGTAAAATTACTTTTCAGTTAATTCATCATCTGTTTAACTTGAGCCAATGTATGAGTACCTAATTAAACTTAATTAAACAGTAACCATGTGCAGTAAGAATAAAATAAGCGATCACACTTAAGAAACACATCAACACCGGGATTTTTAGGTGGAAACCCAATGTGGGAAAAAACCACCATTGTTGTCGTCTCTGTCTTCCTTTTATTATAAAGAAAAAAATCTTACAATATTGTACTAGAGTAGACTCATACTAGGATGCAGGTACCCACCTGTAGAAGGCTACAACCTTCTCTTGTTTTGCAGCACCCACTGGAAAGGAGCTCCAACCCCTTGATCACGTTTACCAGTATGTACCAGAAGGGAAGTCCAACCCCCTGATTAGATTTACCAGCTACCTATGGAAGGAAGCTTCCAATCCCTCACTGAAGGCTCCATCCCTCAACACCTTCGTGGACCATGTTTCATAAATTTTTACATTAGATCCACCTGATACAAGACATCACAAATGTAGGCCACATTTCATCAAATTTTCAAACTGGACCCACTACCAATATTTAAGATGAATACCAAATATCAAACTGAAAACTGATCACTATAACTCAATCATTGAACCAACCAATCAATGAACGAACTCAATCAACCAATCACTGAATCAAATAAAAACCAAATCAATCAACTTGCTATCAAACAACCAAAGTAGATAGATCGTTGTAACCAAAGCACTAATATTAAACCCAAACACTACTTCAACTTACTGAATCAAATGAAAGCCTCGATCAATAAACCATCAGAATATATATGCTACTTTAATGTAGCAAACTTTCATGTATACATGACTTCCTTGAAGCATACTCGCGTACATATCTCAAAACATTGAACCCTGAAACTGAACCATTGTCACTCTGGAATAAACATTGAATGATATATAGATCCACTCCATCATTCTAAAATAATCAAAGAACCATCACTACTCTTAAATCACAAACAACTAGTAGCTTCATCATTCTTCAATCAATCAAAACATCAATATGAAGCCCATATCATCAAGTAAGACATCATTGAAAGACATCAAAAATACAACAAGATTGATCAAACTAATTAGACATCCTTTTTGGAAAAACCCTATCATATATACGTTCTTTCCTTAAAAAAAAAAAATCATGTGTATACATGCTTTTTCAAGAATCAACCCACATATAGATCTAAAGAGATATGCAACTTACTAGTATTAAACTCGCGTGTGTATGCACTTTTTAGGTTATCAAATATGCATACATATATGCAATTATTGACACAAACCTTCATTACACAATAGAACATTAGACATACCTAGATCTCGGCATACACGGAATAATCACACATCAATACATTATCATCACTAATAAAATCAACCCATAATTAATATTGTCATATCAGATCTATTGGATCTGATCCATCATCAAATTCTGAGGTGCATACTTATTTTTAGATCAAACAAATCAATAATAGCTCATACACAATAGCTTCAGATCTAACTTATTCATGAAATATTCATCACTTTCACACGAAACACTTTATTCTTCATCTCCTTATATAGCTTAGCCCTTATCCAATATGATAGGTCAAAAACATACTAATGCCAATGGTATTCTTAGAAAAGATAAAATATATATTTCTAGGCTCAACGCCATGGGTCAATACCATGGTAAAGATCATTGGTATTTGGAATACTATGGTGTGGAATCTGTACATGCCTTTCCTTCATCATACCTGCATGTGAATGTGGATTTTCTTCTCAAAACCCATGTATACCTCTTGAAACTTCATCTTTATCATTCCTCTATTTTAGAATTGCTATGCCTTTAACCAAATTCTCTATCACATGTAGACACATCTTGTTGACATATTCATCAAGTAGGTGGCCATCAAAAGGAAACACAACAAGTAGCTTTCCATCAAGGACAACAAATTAGTCATAATGGAAACAATGGAGAAAAAATTATACTCGTAGACATAACTTTCGATGGGACAGACGGAGAAGAGGAAGAGGAAGAAGAACCATCAAATTTTGATAAGAAGAGGAGGACAATGCACAATAAGACATGGTGAATCGAAATCTGGACTAGATGACTCAGGGCCCCCTCTCACTTTCATGTGTTCTACACATGATGCTAAGGAATTATGAGAAGCTCTTAATGAAGTATGACCATGATAAGGCAATGAACGTTGAAGATCATTTGCACAACTTTTACTTGCCTATGAAAGCACTTTAGGTATGTTACGATGATGTTTCATGTAGACTTTTCCCATGTACCTTGGATTGCAGAATACCTATATGGTATCACAATCTTCCTCCAAACTCCATCTAGAATTGGAGGGGGTTTAAGAATATATTCATTGAAAAATATGTTGATTATAAGACCCACACCATGTTATTGAAAGAGATGGATAATCTTAAGATGGAGCAAAAGGAAAAAGTGAAATATTTCAACCAGAGGTTCAATCGCATCTTGAACAAGTTTCTGGAAAATATGAAACCTCTTGACTCCATTACCACAAATTACTACACCCCTACCTTTGCAAACAAGCATTGCACGACTTGTCCGGTGAACCTTGAAACAAATACTGACAAAAAATTAGGAAGAGGCTATCATTGTCGAGGAGGACTTGTGCACTATTGGAGTCATCTCAGATGATGAAGCAACAAAATATTCCAAGGGCATGGGTAAGAGGTCTCAGACCTCTGTGAGCATGGCCAAAGAGAAAGAACCATCTGATATTGAGAGCTTGATTTGTCTTCTCAAGTCTCTCTCCAATGAAATGATAGAGCTCAAACAAAGGTCAAGTGAGACCACTGTGAGGAGAAAGTCTCCCAGATATAACCTTTTAAAGAGTATTGTAGCTTCTAGTAGTAGTAGTAATCAACCAACAAACATTGCGCAGAGCTGCAATTTTGTGTTGAACATTGAGAAGTTGGGAATCGATTAATATTGAATGTTTCATCAAGGATAGCATTCGAAGAAAATGTGCCCACGATGGAATCAAGCCATGAGCATAGTTTCTACGTAGCTTGTTGATTCAATAATGGCTGAAGAGAATTTTGAGCCTACAGAAGAAAATGAAGAAGCTATTGTAGCCGAAGAAACTCTAATTATCGTGGATGCGGTGAACATGTTTAACTCTATACTCATAGCCCAAAAGAGTATTGTCGATAAGAAACCTCTGAACAACGGTCTTTCCTAGAAGCAAACCAGCAAGCACAACTTGAGAACCCAAGGGGCAACCACTACAATTGAGTTACCAAAGTAGAAATTCAAAGAACATATGTTAGGAAAGATCAACCCACCAGCCAGTTGAGTGCAGTATCAGAGTAAGTCTCGAAAAATAGTCTCAATAGTAAGGAAAAAAGCTTCACATCGAACACCATAAACCAATTTACATCCCTAGACACCTCGACCAGTCTTCCTGTTGTGCACTATAAGATAGTCAATGATATAAAGAAGGTTTGTGCGAATATCTCAATGTTTGAATTTACAAAGACCGTAAGCCAATGGGACATCCTTCTATGGACATTTGGGTATACTTCCATAGGTAACACTACCTCTCCAGACAAGGGATCTGGTAAGTCTCCTCATCCTCTCGAATCTTTACTCAATACACTAATGTTGGATGAAAATACACTCTGCCCACCTTTCTTATTAACTTTCGAAATATTCAATTTCAAATACACTATTGCGTGGTTGATTCTAGTGCATTGGTGAACGTAATGCCATTATCTGTTTCCAAGAAAATAATTGTTAAATGGGACAAAGCAGATGCACAAATTATTCATCTACACAATACCCATGTCTAGGCAATTAGTGAACTCAAAGATGTTATCATTCGCTTATCATCTTACGGACGAGTCAACTAATATATCAACATAGTGATTGTGTACATTCCAAAAGAATATAGATTGTTGTTAAGAGGATATTGGTCTAGCAAGCTACGATGATACTTTTCCACAAACTATTCACACTTATGGCTTTAGTAAAAGGGCATAAATAATCAAATCTAGATAGAATGAGACAGATATATGAAACACATTATCGCACCTGTGAACAGGCATAATAAACCAATGGCTTGTGCAGAATTACCTTTCAAAAATTGCTTCCTTGAAACTCAACTGGGGTGTTATCTTGCACAACCATCCCCAGTTCCACTAGATATACAGTTGGATTTCCTTCCCTGTCAAACTAGTGATGATGAACTTTTTACAATTAGTAGCTATTGGGGTAGTATTAGTGTAGTTCCCAATCCATGTACATATGATGTTTGGACTATGTACTTCGATGGTTCCAAAACACACGAGGGCTCTCAAGCTGGTTGCATTTTAATAAACCTGCTGTAGAGAAACCATTTGATATCTATATGGTTTGAATTTGAGTGCACAAACAACATTGTAGAGTATGAGGCACTCACATTGGGCTTACAAAAGGCCATTGAACTCAATATTTCCACCCTAAAAGTGGTAGGTGAATCAGAAATTGTGGTGTGACAGATATGTAACACTATACATTGTGTGTCACCTCATCTCAAAAGTTATAAACAAGATGTATGGCATCTTATTTCACATTTCTAAGATTTTAATATTATTTGTGTTTGAAGAATGTGTAAGGCATTTGTAGTTGCGATAGGAAATGTTGTTGCTAGGCTGTCACCATTGAGGGATAATTTTTCTATTGTGATTATTTATAACCCTTTTGTCCCTGATAATATCACTAATTTATGTGATTTTTATGATGACCAACATATACTGTGCTTCATGCTGAATGTTGACGTATTTAAATATGGAACGATTGATGAGGATGAGCACAAAGAAACATTGTAGGATGCATCCAATTCAAGTGAAGGAAACCTCATCCCCAAGGTTGTGGTATCCTTGGAAAATTTATGTTACCTACGAAATCATGTCTAGGGACCTATTAATGCCAAGACACACAATTTTGCACTGTTGCATGAGTAGATTAACTTTGAAGCATATAAGTATATGAAATATGTCAATATTGGTACTTGTTGCACAACACAAGAGGAACAAGCATTTATTTGCTTATTGAAGTACTATCATGATTTATTGGCATGGATGTATGATGAACTCAAGACATATGATGCACGAATCATCGAACATGTTATATCGATTAAGGAAGGGGCTAATCTATTGCAACATAAGCTAAGGAAAGTACATCCAATTCTTGAGCCTCTTATTCTAAACAATTTGAGAAAATTGTTGGATTCCCGAATCATATATAGAGTGTGGCACTCAACATGGGTGTCAAATTTGGTCCTGGTAGGGAAGAAGTCCAGGGAAATCCACTTGTGTGAAGATTTCTAAAACCTCAACCATGCCTTGGAAAAAGAAAACTGCCCCCTGTCATCCATGGAAAAAATATTGTAAAGAGTATCGGTCTGAAATGTTTTCTCTGTTAGATACTTAATCTAACAGAGCACATTCTGAACAAAGTGGGGCACGTTCACATTCAGATGAATGCCATTTGGGCTAATCAATTTTGGTGCAACATTTCGATGTTCTATGGACATCGCTCCTGACGGACTCATTGAGAAGAGTATAGTGGTTTATCTTGACAATGTAATAGTCTTCTCCATACAGAGGTCATACCACATATATCACTTAAAGAATATTTTTTATCAATTTTGCAAGTACGTGGTATCCTTAAATCCTAAGAAACATATCTTCACAGTGTCCTAGGGTAATCTCTTGGGCCACATCATTGCTAAGAGTGGAATTAAGGTAGACTCAAATACGGTCAGGACAATCACATATATTCCCTTACCTGTGAATAAGAAAAATATGCAGTTTTTCTTGGGGAAGATCAATTTCCTCTGCAAGCTTATCTCTAGCTATACCCATACTGTCAAACCAATATAGGACATGGTGAAGAACGACACAATCTACAAATGGGATAAAAGGGAAGAGGACACATTTTCCCAT
This sequence comes from Pinus taeda, assembly GCA_000404065.3. Classification (NCBI taxonomy): domain Eukaryota; kingdom Viridiplantae; phylum Streptophyta; class Pinopsida; order Pinales; family Pinaceae; genus Pinus; species Pinus taeda. Next base: position 62,983 of record APFE031153067.1, read on the forward strand.
ATTAAGCAGGCCATAGCAAAAGCACCCACATTATACAGGACAAACTTCGATAAATATTTCTTTCTCTACACGTTTTCTTCTCATACCTCTCTTGTTGTTACACTCACTCAAAAGTATGAACTGACCAATTAGTGACCTATCCCTTTCATGAGTGAAAGTATGCGAGGACCAAAGCTTAACTACCGCACAGTGGAAAAAAATGCTTATGCAATATAAAAGGCGGTAAATAATTTTAGGCCTTATCTATTGAAGAACCATTGATATTTTTCCCTACACCCCAGAGTCATATCACTTCCTGTTCAACAAGATCTCGGTGAAAGGAGAGAAAACTAGATGACTGGGTTGCAAGGGTATGATCTAGAAATCAAGCTCGTTCATACAATAAAGGGTCATGGTATTTTCCAACTAGGAGAGGAAGCAGTAATTATGAAGGAGGAAGAAGAAGAGCTTTTAGGATATGAGAAAGAAATTGAGATGTATAATGTTGAGTGAGCCTCCTCCACTATAGACAAAAACTTTTGGTATGCAAATGTGCATTAATACCTTGAGCATGACATAGTGCCCTCCTAATTTTACACATGACAAAAGAGGGAACTCAAAATTAAAGAATTATTGTATCAACTGGTACATGGGGTGTTGTTCAAAAATCACCACAATGGAGTATAGTCAGGTGTTTGGAGGTGCATGATTCAGAAAAGGTATTGTGTGATCTCCAAGATGGATGACCCGTGGGACACGTTGCAAGAAACACTACAACACTTAAGGTTGTGTGGGCCAACTTTTACTGGCCTACATTATCTAGAGATGCTCATACTTACACCCACAAGTGTCGATTCTGTAAGAGGTGTGTCGGTAGAAACAAGAAGTCAGTCGCCCTGCTGTAGCCCATTGCAGTGGAAGAACCATTTCAACAATGGGGTTTGGACATTATTGGGGATATTTTTCCACACTCATCAGAGAAACACTCCTATATCTTAGCTGCTACAGATTACCTCACGTGGTTGACAAAAGTACTTCCACTCAAGCAGGTGAATGATTAGGAAGTCATCAACTTTCTACAACAGAACATCATTTCCAGGTTCGACATTCCTACTTCACTTGTTTTTTACAATGAAACATAGTTTTCATCATTAAGACTATGATTTTTCATTGGAAAATTGTATCATATTGAAACATTCATCTAATTATTATCCGCTGGGGAATCTTCTTGCCACATCCATGAACAAGAACCTTATTTGCATTACCAAAAATACCATATCTCTAAATAATGAAACTTTCACTCTGATTTGGTGAATACCTTATGGGTTGATCAAGTCAAGTCAAAGCCTTCCTTGAACACCTCCCCTTACTTCTTAGTGTGCGAAAAAGAAGCCTTTCTCTCACCAAGTATTATCTTACCCACTCTCTATCACAAGAATCCCATTGCAAGCCATGTCTGTTAGTTCAACATAGGATGGACACTCTTCATAATCTATAGGAAGAAAGGTTCAAAGCTAAAGAAAACTTTTCACTTCACTAGATTCGTATCAAGAGCTTGTTAGAAAATAAGTTTGAAGGGAAAAAAATTTCAATGCGGGTGACTTAGTCTTAAAGTGGGATAAAGCCCACGAAGGCAAAGGAAAACACACTAAGATTTAGGCCCTGTGGATTCATCAATTCATGGTGCATGAAAATATTTGCCAACACACTTGTCATCTTCAATCAATTATCGAGAATATTAACACTCTCCATGTCAATGTTAAAGGCTTGAAATAATATTTTCAATGAAAATCTGGGGCTATGCCCTGCACTGTGTACATAACCTTATCTTTTGTTTCTTGTCTTCTTGTTTGAATTTTGTTTTCATTTCCATTATGCGAATAAGTGTTGTGCATGAATATGTCACAACTCCTGAGTATGTGTGTGGCCAGAATATAAAGAGTCTTGTGACACTTCAACATTTGGATATCCTTCTATCTATCTTCCTTATGTTGGTTACATCTTTAGGCCATTGAAGTTCTGACAAAAAATATCATCCATCTGAAAGGAGTGTTTTGGTCCAACCATGAACCCATGCCTAGTTTGGAAACCTCTTTCCCATACTCAGTTTTTTTGCTTTTGTGTCTTCAAGCTTATCCAACTAGTAGAAATAGGGAAGGAGAAAAATCTAAATGAGAAAACCTAAATCAAAGGTCTCTATATGCTTCTCTAAAGGAAAAACCTCTTCTAATATCAATAAGTTTGGATTCCTCTTCTTCCCTAAAATAAATAAGTGCGCATGCACAGTACTCTTTAAATGAATAAATAAAGGCGAAAGAAGAGAAAGCCTTCCTGCATAGAGAGGTGAAGCAAGAAAATCTACGAGGGCATTGTCTAGCCTCACTAGTAGCGGAGAAATGTTTGTGTTCCTCCATCACTCTGTTGGGGTATTGTCTAGGCCTGCTAAGAGTCGAGAAACACCAGAGATGAAAAGCTATACTCTGAAAATTTTAAGCTCGTGAGCTCCGCTACCCTTCGCAACTCAAAACATTGTTATAATGTTTAATCTTATGTTTTTATTTTAACTGAAAAGGTACAAAGGGGACCATGCCTTTTCATGGGGTAAGTGGGAAGGCAAAATTAAAATTCACTATGAATCAATACTCCTTGAAGAATCGAGGCGCTACATAGAAGAAATTAACCAAGATAGAGAAGTCTAACGAGTGTGTTTCCAACTGTTGTAGTTGTTGCAACACTCTCCAAAATTTTGGCTTGCACCCAAATTCAGAGCCTTCCTTTGTATTTTCATTGTTGTTGAAAATGCTAGAGCTCATTTCATGAGTGTTTTTACAGTTCTTTGGTCCCTTTAGCATTTTGGGTTAATTGTCATATTTTGGCATCTTTTGCCATCAGACAATGATTTCAAAACTTTTTTAATTATTTCGAAGGTCAGTCTTTTTGTATAAAAATTTTCCCAACCATGTAGACATTTGCCACATCAATTCATAAAGTCTTGAGAATTGTTGCACAAGTGTCATCATGGTCATCCTAAAGCCTATCTTAAGTGTCACACTTATCGTATCTTGTCATGAGGTAGTCACACAGACGAAAATGCTGTGATGAAGTGTTTCAATGATATATGTTTTCATGTCATAAAATTATGTTGGGTGTGTGATCATAGTCAAGGTTCATCACAGTTCATCACCCATCCCTCATAGCCATTTTTGGAGAATCCTCCCAATCGAGCAACCTATATTCGTCAGGCCCCAACTCAACTGCGTACTGCACAGTCTCAGCCCTTTAAGTTGTGACCTTGCTTCTTGGAACTGTGAAATGCACAATCCCTATCTCCTAGTGTTGTTCCTCTGTGCAATTCCTGTGCTTGACTCCCGAACTTGGCCCCAGAATTGTGCAGTCATGTCCCCCAATCTACCTTGAACTGCACGCTTCACATATTCAACCCTCAATCTTTTCCCTTATTTGCAAGAACTGCACAATGTATAGGAGCCTAAACTCCCTTGACATCCCAAACTACACATTTGGTTCTCTTGGTGTCCTTTCCCTCAGTCAGACTCCAAAACCTCTAGAAACTACATAATTTTGTCATTCAAGCCTCTCTAGGGTGTGCATTGTGAGTTCTTAGAGCCCAATCTCTCCCCTTGACTATTGGAACTACGTAATGCATAGTATTTGAGTCCCTCACCCCAGCCTATCACTTTTCTTAGGCTCAGTTGATGGATAAGGATGTATCATCTTGGACTAGGAGATTTTCGGATTCATGTCATACTGTCATGAGTGAATTGCAGGAGTCGGTACACTATCATGTCGTGGCGAGATAATGACGAAGGAAAGAAGAAGTAGGGAAGCATGCCTAAATACTCTCTTGTAGCTGATCTCACAAGTGGATCAATCAATAGAAATAAAAGGGACATAAGTTTGCAACTACAATCTAAGACTAAAGATCATTGAAGACCCTCCATCACCAAGCCATGCAGAGGTGAAGAGAAACCATATCCAAGAAGACGTCCAACACTTAAAAACAACAATGACATGAGATTTTCCACATCACCAAGAAGACCATGTCATCAGTGTCAAGTCGTGTCATGTCATGAGTGGTTATATGCCACATCACTATTATGGACATTGTATATTGTATTCAAATGTATTGTAAAGTGGATGTCCAAAGGACACAGATGGGATGTAAAGTGTCATGTAAGTTAAAAGGTCATTGGTAGTCAAAAAGTCATGAGGGTGGTCAAAGAGTCACCGTTAGGTATGTATACTCCCTTATTGTATAAGCAAAGCCCTTTTCACCTTGGCTACTCCCACAAGTCATTAGAGAGACCATCTAGTTCTATGAGGAGCAAGGAGTGGCTCCAATGTCCCACTATTGGGGCTAGTGGTGTACATTGTAACCATGTTTCTTGGAAATTTTACATAATAACATAAGCCTTTAAGGCCAACACATTCTTCATGCATGGGCTATGAATGTTTGTAAGACTATTATGCAGATGTTTATATTTCATGTTTTCTTTCACATGTGCTAAGATAGTGGAACTAATTCGGTTATTTTAGTGCTTATCTTATTGGGAAAGTGTTGTAATGGGTTTTAGTGTTGTCCCATTCTTGTGGACTATTCTGCGGGATACTAGACAAATATTTCTTCATTTATTAGTTGTAACGACGGTTTCATATGTGATGGACTATTCTGCTAGATGTTAGATGGATCCTTCTAGTTCATGTTTGTCTCTTCTTGGGTGGTACTATTACCTCTCACTTAGAGGTTCACATTTCTCACCACCTTCTACAGTTGAAGAACCTTGCAACTAAACACTCGCCAAGCACACCCCCTTTCTTTTCGATGACACCATTACATCCCTATGTCTAGGCCCTTATACTAGATGGTACTCCTATACCAAATAGTGTGAGGTCTAATTGGGACTTCATACCAAGGAGGTCCCATGAATGTTGGCAGGTCCAGCACCATCAACAACACACAACGATGAAGGAATGTTAGGGAAAAAAAATGACATGCAATCAAATAAGAAAGTTTTTCACCCTAGGAATGATGAGTATGAAGTTCATACATATGATACAAGAGATTATAAGATATATAAATACCAATATAAAAATGGATTAGCACAATACAACATGTATACAAAAAGGCATCTTCTTGTGCGTATCTAATATTAATATTTCCACAAAATGAAATAGTTATATCAATAAAATAGATGCTAATAGCATAATGAAAGCACAAGTATGTTAAATGTTATATCTGTGTGGTGGAAAATCGAGATACCATGGATTTCCTAGACATGCTTGTTCTATAAGACTCAAAATATTTATGGAGAAGGAAATTTTCATTGCTCATACTATGTGTCTCGATTATTGAGGTTCTTCCAATATCTAAACTTAAAATTTCTATTCCATAACGGTATCAAATTCCAACATTCCTTAGTCTAGGAGGTCACAATTTTTTATTATTATCTATATATGTAGTAAAATAAAATCTTTAAGAAGAAATTACAATGGCCCTAACGACGAAAAAATAATTCTTTATTGGTAAACTTGAATGACGAATTGGTATTTGGATGTATATGGATTATAAGGTAAAGAAACTGTAATCAAGAGAATTGGTTGAGGAGAGGATTCATTAGGAAAATGTGGACAGTCACATATGTGAAGAACTTGGTAAATATATGATATATCCACAAGAGAGAATATAATCTTACTAAAAATTTTGGTTAAAGGAAAACCCAATCATGAAAATTAGAGTATGTAGATTAATTTGACACCAATAAATTGCAAATAATAGTAATAGAGGTAACTTAACTACCCAGGAAACTAGAAAAAATACAAAGGCACTCAAAGATATTGTCGAAAAGTGGTAGAAATCATCTTTCTTATACATAAATGGTTGAAAATAAAATGGATCAAAACATACAAATCCTTCATTGGCATCAATCTTAAGAATGAAATGGTCTCCAATTTGTATATGCTTAGATATCTGTCCTTTTGTTTCATTAGAAACATCACAAATTAGATTTCTAATTGAACCAAAATGACCATAAAAATGGTTAATTAGAATGATATAATGGAATAAAATGAGAATGTTCATTGAGTTTTCCAAGACTAAACTAACAAAGTGGGATATATATATATATATATACTGGCTAAATGGTGTAGCCATAACTATGAAAGAAAATCCCTAAACTTAACTTTTATTATTTGAAGTATTCTTTCAATATATATAATATTATTACACACACACACACATGTGTGTGTGGGTGTGAACATGCATACAATGTGTTGTGGTGACATGAATTTGATGAAAGAAATTATACTAACATGTTGTATCTTAAAATAGTTGATGCACATAGAAATCCAAGGGAACAAACTCCATGGTCACACATAGGAATAGGATGCACATTTTCTTCATGAACCACTTGCAATGCAGGAAAAACTTATCAAAAAAATTTAAAAAATCAAGGGAGTCAGTTAAATGATAAAGGAGCATTGTAGATCTATGAAGTTACATTTGGTAGTTTGAAAATGAAATCTGAGTATGTCTAGCTACCCCTTAATAATCTATGTTAGTATTGTGAAGTCCTTACCTCATTTTCACTATACTTTTGTGGGCTTATGCAAGGGTATGGAAACAAGTGGTAAAGCAATCAAGATGGAATTGATGAAGTCCGCTTGGAATGGGAATAAAAAATAATATAACAACCATGAATTTGGTCGAGACAGTATGTTGTTCTACTTTAAGTATGTAGGAGAGTTGCATATTTGATATGGGAGTATCAAAATAATAACATAAAATAGAATGTTACAAGTGGTCCCATAATTTTTATTTCTTTTGTGTAAATGATGTGAAAGGAAATAGGAAATTCCATATTTTGAATGTTACATTAAATGCAATCTATGTGACTTGGGGCATAACCATGAATAAATATACAAAAGAACTATTTTATTTTTGTGGTGAGTTGGCGGTGATGCACCCAGCAACATTCAGGGGATCCCATTGGTATGAAGTCCCAATTCAAACTCACGCCATTTTGGTGTAGGTGTCCCATTTGCTATAAAGGTATGGTTACCAAATCCTTAAATATTTTCCTTCACTCTAACTACCAACACAAGAGAGGGATGCGATGGTATCTTCAAAAAGAAAGTGGGTGTGCCTGGTGAGTGTTCAATTACAAATTTTTCGAGGTTCTTCTACTGTAGAGGGGGAGAAAAGTGATTATCTAAGTGAGAGGTAATAATACCACCCATGAAGAGACACACACGAAATAGAAGGATCCAGCTAAAATCCAACGTAATAGTCCATAGTGGACGCAATGGTCATTACAACCAATAAATGAAGAAATATATGTCTAGTATTCCATGAAATAGTCCACGAGGATGGCACAACAATAACAACCATTATAGCACATCCTCAATAAGATAAGCACTAAAATAACTAAAATAGTTTAACTATCTTAGCACATGTGAAAGAAAGTATGAAATACAAACATCCTCATAATAGTCTTAGAAACATTCATAGTCCATGCATGAAGAACCTATTATCCTTAAAGGCTTCTATTATTAAGTAAAAGTTCCAATACATAGTTTTACAATGTCTAGCACTAGCCTCAATAGTGAGACATTGGAGCCACTCCTTGCTCTTCAAAGAATTATTTGATCTCTCTAATGCTTTATGGGAGGATCCAATGTCAAAAGTCCTTTGCTCATATAATGAGGGAGTATATATGACCCAGGGTGACTTTTTAACTACCCTCATCACTGTTTGAATTCCTATGAATTTTCAACGTACATGATTCTTTACATCGCATCTGTTTCCTTTGGACTTCCACTTCACAATACATTTGAATAAAATATACATGGTCCACAATAGTGATGTTGAATATGACCACTCATGGCATGACATGACCTGACATTGCTAACATGGAATGCTTGGTGATGTGGATATGTCAAGTCACTGTTGCTGTGGAGTGTTGGATGTCCTCTTGGATATCCTTTCTCTTCACCTCTATATGGCCTAGTGTGTGGAGTCTTCAATGACCTTTCGTCTTGGATGGTAGTTTCAAACTTGTCTCCCTTTGCTTTCCCTTGATTGATCAACTTGTGAGTTTAGCTACAAGAGAGTATTTAGGAAATCTTCCCATTTTCTTTTCTTTCTTCATCATCTCTCCATAACATGATAGTGTACCTACTCCCATAATTTACTCACGGTGGGACAACACCAATTTGAAAACTCCCTAGTCTAGGACGATACATTATTATCCAATGACTGAGCTCGGGAAAAGAAACATATAGGGAGAGGGGCTCAGTGACTACGCATTGTGCACTTTCATTAGTCAAGGGGTTAGCTTACACTCTGAGACTGCGCAATGTGTAGCTCAGGGAGGCTTGAAGGATAAAACTACGTAATTTATCGAGGCAATGGGGTTATGCTGAGAGAAAGGAAAATGGGAGAACCATATGTGTGCAATTTTGGATGTCAAGCGAGGTAGGGATTCTAAGAATTGCACAGTTCAAGCAGAAAGGGAAAAGCCTGAGGGTTGAAGATGCGAAGTGCATAGCTTAAGGAAGACTAGAAGACAGAACAACACATTTCTGGTTGTCAAGATCAGGAGTTGGACATATGAATTTCACATAGCAACAACCCTGGACGATAGGGGTTATGCATTACACAGTTCCAAGAAACAAGGTCACAACTTTGAGGGCTAAGACTACATAGTGCACAATTCAGCTTGGTCTTAGTTAAGCTATGTTTCTTAGTCGAGACGATTCTCCAAAAATGGATAAGTGTAGGATGGGCGATGAACTATGATGAACATTGACTATGATTAAAAACTTAGCATAATTTGATGACATGACAACATAGATCATTAGAATGCATGAAGAAAGAATTTCCCTCAGTGTGATTGCCTCATGACAATATACGACAAGTGCAACACCTATGATAGGCTTCATGATGATCGTCACCAAACTTGTGTGATAGTGCTCAAGACGTTGTGTATAGAAGCAAAAAATTTTCACATGGTTGGGAAAACTCATATATACAAAGAACGACCTTCGAAATAATCAAAATGGGCTTGCAAACATTGAACAACAACCAAACATGCCGAAAGACGACAATTAACCCGACATGCAAAAGAGATCAAAGAACTCTAAGAAAACTCATGAAATGAGCTCTAGCTTTTGAAAAAATAATGAAAATATGAAGGAGGGCTATGAAATTGAGTGCAAGCCAAAATTTTGTAGAGTGTTGCAACAACTACAATAGTTGGTGACACATTGGTTGAACTCCAACTTCCTTATCTTGGTTAATTTATTCTATGTAAAGGCCTTGGTTTTTCCTGAAGTATTAATTCATTGTGCAGATTACGTCGAACTTCCCACTTATCCCATGAACATACATGGTCCCCTCTATGCCTTCTAAGTTAAACATAATATAATATTTGACATGATCATAATATTTTGAGTTGTGAAGGCTAGTGTAGCTCGTGAACTTAAGATTTTAAAAGTATAATTTTTCATCTCTAGTGTTGCTCTGCTACCAGAAAGCCTAGACAGTAGCTTGACAGAGTCACATGGGAACATAAACATTGCTCCGCTGCCAGCAAGCCTGGACAATACCTCGACAAAGTTTTTTCCTTCACTTATCTATGTAAGAATCCTTTCTCTTATTTCACCTTTGTTTATTTATTTAAAGAGGACGGTGCATTGGCGGTTATTTATTTTGTGGCGGAAGATGGATACCAACTTATTGAGAGAAGAGGAGGTTTTTCCTTTAGAGAAGCATATAAAGACCTATGATTTAAGTTTTCTCATTTAAGTTTCCCCCCTTCTCTATTTCTACTAGTTGGATGAGCTTGAAGTCATGAAAGAAGAAAAACCGAGTATTGGCATGAGGTTTTCAGACTAGAGATGGGTTCATGGTTGGAACAAAACTCTCCTTACAGATGTATCATATTTTATGTCCAAGTTTCATTAGCCAAAAGATGTAACCAACACAAGGAAGATAGACAGAAGGCTACCCAAATGTTGAAGTGTCACAAGACTCTTTATAGTTTTGCCACACACAATTAGAAGCCACAACATAATCATGCAGAACACTTATTCGTACAATGGAAACCAAAACAAAATTCAAACAAGCAACAAAATAAAATACTATGTACACATTGTAGGGCAAAGAACCACAATTTCATTGAAACTATTGTTTGAAGTCTTGGTCATTGATAGGGAGAGAGTGAATCTTTCCATCAAATGATGGAATATGATACGTGTGTTGGCCAAGATTTTCATGCACCGTTAATGGCCCAATCCATAGGGACTAAAACCTAGTGTGTTTGTCTCTATCCTCATGGGATTTATCCCACTTTAAGACTAGGTCAACCACACTAAAGTTTTTTTCCCTGCAAAATTCTTATCAAACCACCTCTTGATACCACTAGTGAAGTGAAATTTTTTCTTTTGATTTCAACCTTTCTTCCTGTAGCTTAGGAAGAATGTGCATCCAATGTTGAAATAACAAACATGGTTTGCCTTTGGATTCTTGTGATAGTTGGAGAGCAGACAAGTAGATGTCTCACGGGAGGATGGCTTCTTTACCATACACCAGGATGTAATGTAAGGTATTCAAGGAAGGTTTTGGCATGACTTGGTCAGCCCATAAGGTATTCACCAAAGTAGAGTACTAGTTTCACTGTCCAGACAATATGGTATTTTTGATAATGCGCATAAGGTTATTTTTTGTGGATTCAGCAAGATCATTCCCATGTGGATAATAACTAGTTGAATATTTCAATATGATGCCATTTTCCAATGAAAAATCATAGATTTATAATGATGAAAATCATGTTGCATTCACAAAAACAAGTGAAGTAGGAACGTCGAGCCTAGAAATGATCTTTTGTTGCATAAAGTTGATGACTTCATGATCATTCACCTGTTTGAGAAGAATTTATTTTGTCAATTGCCTGAAGTAATCTGTAGCAGTTAAGATATATCACTGCTACTTTTATGTGTGGGGGAAAATATCCCCAATAATGTCCAAGCTCCACTGCTGAAAAGGTTCTTCCACTACAATGGGCTGCAGTGGGCCGACTGACTTTTTGTTTCTTCCAACACAACTTTGAGAGACCGGACACTTGTGGGCATAAGACTGAGCATATATGAATAACATAGGATAGTGAAATTTGGTCCACATAACCTTATGTGATGTAGTGTTTCCTGCAAAATGTCCCCTGGCTAGTCCAACCTAAAGATCACGCAATACCTCTTCTAAATCATGTGCCTCCAAACACGAGCAATACTTCATTGTAGTGCTTTATGAACAACACTGCATGCACGAATTGATACAATAATTCTTTAAGTATGAGTGCCCTCTTTTGACATGTAGAAAAGTGTAAGGGCACTCTGTCATGCTCAAGGTATTGGAACACATCCACGTACTAAGAGTTTGTGTTTGTAGCAGCGGAGTCCTTTTGAACATTATACATCTCAATTTCTTGCTCCCATATTGAAAGCTATTCTTCCTCTTTCGCATTTATTGCTTCTACTACTAATTGGAAAATACCATGGCCCTTGATTGTGTGAATTGTCTTGATTTTCAGATCATGCTCTTGCAACCCGGTGATCAATTTTGTTCTCCTTTCACCCAGATCTTGTTGAACAAGCAATAATGTGACTGTGACTGTTGGGTGTGGGACAAAGATCAAAAAAAAGTTCTTCAATAGGTAGGGCCTAAAATTTTTACGCCGTAACGCGTTTCCCTCTGAAACCCACCCATCCTCCTCTTTGCCTACTTGTCATCCTTGCACACCGTACGATTTAAATGTTAGACGATTAGAACAATTTTAACCGTGGATCAATCCTCCCTCTGAACCGTTCAGCTCCCATTGCGATGCGTGAAGATTTGTTGGTGCTCTCCGTGGGAAGGGGCATTTCGATCGATCGTGCTTACGATTACGAGAAGGTGAAGAGACGGATTCCGTAGGGTTCTCGTGGGAGAGCAGTTGTGCCCCCTGGCTGTTTAAATGTTGAGTAGTTACCAGGGATGCGGTATTGTTCTTTGCAGGGTAGGCCTGCTCGATGTCATGAAGATTTAATCATGGCTACCTTCCATCTCCTACAGAACTAATGCACAGGGCAACTCGTTTCTATTCTAAAGCTCACGCCCCACCAGAACGACGCAAACCTCGACATTGACTACCTACAACAGCTTGAATTGCACCCATCTGTACTGAATCCAGGGGCATCATACTACTAGGAATCTCACATCCTCTGTTCAGTGCCGGCACACAGAACAATGTTGTATGCCGGCGCTGTCTGTACGCCGATTTACCTGCTCAGGGCAGTGTCAGATCATATTATATAAAATGGAGTTGACATTCAATCTTCGGGACAGTCGAAGTTGTTCGTTGAAAAAATTTAGAGCATTACCTTCCTACGCAGACGATTTTCTTTGCCCTATTACAGGTTTGTTCTGTAGTAAATTCCGTTTGGCTTCATTGTTTTTTGCTATTTGGTTTTTGTTTGGCTTTTAGTTTTTTTCCAATTCTATGTTTGAATAGAGACCATGGCTAGTATCCTCTGTGGTAGAATTTAGCATCATTGACTCTGCCATAGTATACATTCCAGACCTTGTGACGCTATTAGTGCCAAAGAGGGTTATTTTCTTTGTGCGTTTCAGGGAATGGTTATTTTCAGAGAAATTGATAGTCTGTATCCGCTTGTACTTTGGGTACCAAACTGATCATCTAGATTTCTGCATGAAAATAAAAGCAGATAGCTTCATGGTATGCTGGAGAGTGACATATCTGATGCCAGGATTCAGGTAAAGCATTCAAAACATGAAATCATGGCTTTGTTTTTGCTAAATTTAGTTACAGTTCAGAGTCACGAGTTCATGGCTGGTGAAAGAGGTCCAAAGGCCCTTTAGGGTTTGTCCAATAAATAGGTAGATTCAGGGTTATACAGCTATATGTAGCATTGGATGACTTAGGAATTTTTCGGCACTTGGCTCCGAAGCCATGTATTGCTACCTGCATTTTCCACCATTGCAAAGTAGACAGTCCAACAAATTTCGACATTGTAAGTTACAAAGATAGTGGTTTCAATAGATCGTTAAGGTGTCTGCTAATATGCTTCATGCTTGACAAATCTGCATTTGTTTGAATTTGGGATAAACAATACCGATTTTGTCTTGTCACATTATATCTTTCATACTTTCCACATTAGAGATGTGTGGGCCTCTTTATTCTTGAGTCTTGCCTTTAGGCTGGTAGTTGCAGTTGACTGCCACTACCCCTTCAATCTTCTACAATGCTCTTTGTAGCTTTTCAAGGCTCTCAGAAATAGGTTTACTGAAATTCAGAGAAAAATATTTATATATTCTTATAACAAGGCTCACTAGGTTCCAAAATTGATTAAGACCGTGATACCCAGCTGGTGGGTGCTCTCCACATGGTACAGGGGACCATAATGGCAGAAGATATAAAAGGATATCAGGGCCCCTAGAGGAGAAGCCCAAGAGAATGGAATAGGGGCATCAACCCTGCTTCAGCTCTAGTATGCTCTGTTTGGATTTTAACTTTGACTCAAGGATGTAGCCTGCAGGGAAACAATGCTTAAAGTAAATGTCTGCAAATGTTAGTCCTTGATCTAAATTGCATAATTGTTTGGCTCTGAGAAACTGAAGGGGCATCTAATTTATGACATTTTCTGTTGCTGCTATTACTTCTAGATTATAAAGACTGAATTTGTCATTTCTTTATTTTTCAAACCAATGAAAAATTCGGTTTCTTAATCTTCCCTTTTTTTCAGGGATCGTCCCGCTCTTCTATTGGATTTCTTACAGTGTCTTAGCCAGAGGCTTCACCCAATATACAGAAGGCTTGCATTTGCTATGGGGTTATAGCGAGTGAATCAAGGCATATAGAGGCATTGATTCTAAGAACTGACCAAAGTATTCATTAAAAACTCGAGAAAGAACTAAGAAAACAGGGTGGCATTCTGGGACCTTCTGACTGTGGCATGTATGCCCATTGTGAACGTTCTTTTCATAAGTGGTCTTGGGGCTGGTCTGTCAACTCAATATGCTGGAGTGCTAACGGAAGAAATTCGGAGAAGTTTAAATAAGGTAAGGGTTAACCTGCTGCATAAATATACTGATGTCTACCTATTAGTTCAGCATACAGGAACTTCAACTTTTACAATGCCATTGGTGTTGTTAACTGTGAATTGGATTTGCATATTTTAATGTTGTTTGAATCGCAATGTCACCTTCAACTAGTATAGTGTTGTTGGCCTTTTAGACTATACACAGCTATTTACTGAGATAATTAGGCATAATTGACTTGTGAAAGAAAACAAAACTAATTGAAATAAAAAAAAGAGAGGGAGGTGCTTGTGCCAGTAAGATATGGTGATGAGAGAAAACAATCGGGAGGATAGATTGAGTACAGAATAGTTTAATTCATTCAGGACCACATAAGTGGATTATTCCTTAAATTCTTAAATAGCCTTGATGAAAGGTTACGAGGAAAATAATAACTTCAGAATATATTATATGTACCATGGATAACAAATGTAATGTGGCCATAATCATAGAATAGGTTCCCAATGTAGTTAAAGAAAATAATATAATAATCAGGTTAGTAGGCATAGACTCCTTACATAATCATAGAATAGGTTCCCTATGTAGTTAAAGAAAATAATATAATAATCAGGTTAGTAGGTATAGACTCCCTATAAATACCTATGAGAAAGTATAAATAGACATGGGATGTGGAAGCTATAGTTCATATTGAGACAAAGATGATTTTATCAGCTCCCACTTAGTAAATATGTCATTGTCCACAGAACATTTTTTGAAGGATCTGAGATGAATTTAAATTAATGATGCAATGAAGTAAACTGTAAAATGAAGCAGAGCAAACAATTATGGGTGCATTATTATACATGGTAATTGAACTATGATAGGTTTCTTGGAGTAGTGACGACTTAACTTTTAATGAAAAAATTGAAAATAAAATGTAGTCCTACAATTCACAAAGATATTAGTTTTCCTTGTGGCTTTCATATTCTCATGTCAAAATGTCAAAACTTTTAAAATTATAGATGGAAAGAAATCACACTAAAACAATGAGGGTGTTATATAATCCAAATTCAATCAAGCTTGCTTCCCTCGAGGGAGTAACCTTAAGTACTAGTTTCATGGGAGGATATCTACAAGAATGAGTGAGCTTCCTAACAGAGAGTTGTTGGTACTGCTGCTTTTGTCAAAATCATGGCCATCACAAACAAAACAATAGTAAACTAGCCCTAAGAAGAGGTTATTTGACTCAAACAATAGGCTAGCAGATGGAAGATCAATTGGGCAACTTCTTATAATTCCAATTTCCTACACTTACATATGAATAATGAAATTATTGCAAAATTGATTGCATGTATACCCTGAAACTTAGCCATATGCATTACTTTTGGGCTGGAGGGGTACATTGGGAGTATATGGAATTTCTAAGTGACATAATGAAAAGGATAAATTTATTTTAACATTTTGAACAAAGAAAAGAACATGGTTCTCGAAGACCTTGGTCTAACCCTGAGTTGTTGTCTCAAATACTTGGTCGGTAGGCTGTCGGGGAATCAAGAGAATCAAGATTCTTTTGATGTTTAGATTACGATTGAAACAATCGTAATTCTCAAAAGAGAGATTTAGAAAACATTAGTTCAATTTTTTCTGCTAATATTCCTTGGAGATTCTACTATGAAGTCATAATTTATTGGTATTCCTATGCCCGACTTTTTTAAACCATCTAAATTTACAAAGTTTCTAAAGGCGCCATCCCTAGAAAATTGGGCATTTCCTTGGAAAATAGATGTCGTTTTCTTCCAATATTCCTGGGAGATTTTACTATGAAGTCATAATTTATTGGTATTCCCATGACACACATTAAACCATGTAAAATTACAAAGATTCTAAAGGTTATGGGAGAGTGTTTGCTGGTAGCCTTTATTTCTGAAACAGAAGAATTTTCATTAACATTTGCTTCTTATCACATTATTACTCAAAATGCCCTGTCTATTTTTTCTATATTGCTTTTTCCTTCCTTAAAGCTAGCTGCATTTTTCTTTTTTCAGGTGGTCCATGCCATTCAATGTTTTTCTTACATTTTTCATTGGAGCTATCCTCGGATGGATTATTGTTAAAATAACCAAGCCTCCAGAATATTTAAATGGCATAGTTGTTGCAAACTGTTGTGGAGGTATGTGTACTTATATCTGTTGCATTGTACAGTTTTGAACATTTATAGCATAGGTTGTGCAGTTTTGAATATTTATAGTATAGCTGATTTTAGATGTAACATAAGGAAAGACAATGTAGCAACTAAATGCATGTTCTTCTGTTATGAAATGTAGGTTAAAAACCAGGTTGATCTTTGATGTATTGATCCAATGTTCCTTTTATTTCAAAAATAGTTTGTTGTGTTATATTCATTCGTCTGCGAAAGAGAAGGCAGCGTGATCCTTAACCCACATTAAGTTGTCTCTGTTAATTAGTTTTCAGAAATAGTTTAGCTGAAGGAGAAACAGACTACATTTCTAAATTAACAATCCCAAATTTTTAAACAGAAGGAACTGCATCCTGAATAACGTTGTCAAATTCTAATTGTATACAGGAAACATGGGAAATCTTCTTATCATCGTTGTTCCTGCATTGTGTCATGAACAGGAAAGTCCTTTTGGAGAGCCTGGCATTTGCAAACTAAATGGGACAGCCTATGTTTCACTTTCTATGGCGGTATGATTCTAACTAATTTTCTGGACTTTAAACTTAGCATTGACAATGTTTCTTTATTATTAGTAACCCAAATATGCTCATTTCCACACTTAAGAATTTTACTTCCTTCTGTAGATGATAAATCCAAGCAGGGTGTATCCTTTGTTATTTTCTGATTGTTTCAAATTGGCTTTCTAGATTGGCAGTATCTTCACATGGACTTATACCTACAATCTTATACGATCAGCAAGCCTAATTAATGAAATGAAGGAATTAGAAAATGGACTTCACGAGAATATCCCAAATATCAATTATCTAAATGCTGGAGGAACATCTAAACTTTTGCAGAGAATAGTAATTATTCCAGCAGTGCCAAGTTCTGGAGGAGATTATCCTTCTGATAAGCCAAAGGCAAACGGCATGGTAAGGATTTCATTGTCATTCAAGAATTTCAATCAAGAGGTTGGAATATGCAATCTAAATGTTTGATTTGGAATTATTCTAGCATTTGTTGAAGTCATCTTCAAAATGAATGTGGGATGTGTATCGATTGCAATCTCACCATATCTTCTTATTTAGAAACTCTTGATCACCTTCACATTGAAAGTGTACCATGGTTTAAAATATTTGAATTTGAAAGTGCTTGTATCCCTGAACTTTTGTCTTGGCTTTACAATTACTCTGAATTACAAATTTCTGGATTACAAATTACAAATTATCTGGATTACAAACCTCCACTTTGGTCGTGGCTTTACAAATTATCTGGATTACAAACCTCCACTTTTGTCTTGGATTTACAAATACTCTGAATTACAAATAACATATACTTATTTTTATGGCCGTAAACATTTATCAACCATTTAATTTCACTTCACTGATTATAACTCTGCTAAATTAGCTGAACTATGAATAATGGTAAATTAGCTCCAAGTATGAATAATGATTTAAGTATAACTAATGGTCTATTTCTAAATGTAAATTTTAAAATTTCCATTATTTAAAATATAAAAATTATTGATAGAATGTGAATATTTTTCATGGAATATATGATACAACCCATAAAATCGAGAGTTTCCAAACTGTTTTTCAATTTCCTACCTCATATTTTGTCCTGGGTTTACAAATTATCTGGATTACAAACCTACTTTACAAATTATCTCCGTTACAAATTACAAATTATCTGGACTACAAACCTCCACTTTTGTCTTGGCTTTACAAATACTCTGAATTACAAATTTCTGGATTACAAATTACAAATGATCTGGATTACAAACCTCCACTTTGGTAGTGGCTTTACAAATTATCTGGATTGCAAACCTCCACTTTTGTCTTGGATTTACAAATACTCTGAATTACAAATAACATGTACTTGTTTTTATGGCTGTAAACATTTGTCAACCATTTAATTTCACTTCACTGATTATAACTCTGCTAAATTAGCTGAACTATAAATAATGGTAAATTAGCTGCAAGTATGAATAATGGTTTAAGTATGACTAATGGTTCCTAAATTTTAACTCAGGAATAATTATGTGTAACATGAATCACACGCTAGAGGTATGAAATGGAGAAAATGATGATCGTTGATATTCTTTTTTGAGCGATAGATACACCACCACCGGCAAATCTTATCTTCATCATCGGGAGTGTGGATTTCTGTTACATTTTTCAGAAGCTCTCGCAGAGATTGTATGACATTTTCTTGGTCTACCTACACATGAATCACAAGCCAGAGATATGAAATGGAGAAAATGATGATTGCTGATATTCTTTTTTGGACGATGGATACACCACCACCGGAAAATCTTATCTTCATCGTTGGGAGTGTGGAATTCTGTTACATTTTTCAAAAGCTCTAGCAGAGACCGTATAATATTTTCTTGGTTTGCCTATCTGTAGGCCAACATTTTCTTGGTCTGCTTGTCTGCAGGCCAAATTGGTACATTCTACCCAGCTTCCCCTTCCCATAGAATCTAGATCAATCAATATATCAAATGATGATACGCTTTTCCTATAGTGATTGTAAGTGTCTCTTTTCTGTCAATAGATTCTACAATAAGCTGGGACATTTCCTTGAAAGATTTGAATGCAGATGCAAAAAAGCAGCTTACAATGTACAATGACAGTGGGAGAAACATATCGCCAGTGATATTTGTTCAAACCAAGAATGAAAATATGGCTAAGTTGTGAGCACAGGCAAATGTGTGGACAACCAGGGTCCAGTAAGATGAAATTAGTGAGGGTTGAAAAAAAGTGTAATATGCAAAGTCAGAGAGGTAATATCACAAATTTATAATTGCAGACATGGTTGACAGAGCCAAGGGGGTCGTTTTTGCTGGGTCTTTTGGTCACCAAAATGCAATGTAAAAAGAGGACAAATTCACTAGGATTGGATCCATGATTTTGCTGTGAATTTAGCAACCAAGTCGCAACAAAAGGGAACACATTTTTAGGTGGTAAGGAACCCATAAAATCGTTGTATTGAAGGGCCACGAAATGCCATTGACAGAGGCACGATTTCACTAGGGAAGCAACAACCAAAACACAGTAAATTTTAGCACGAATTAGCCGTGGAAATTGGTATGATTTCGCTTGGTAAAAGGCTCATCGAATATACTGTTTGAGGGGCCATTAAATGGCAATCGTTTCTGCAATTATTTGTAGAGAAAATTGGAAGAGACACAAGTAAAAACTAAGTTCGAAAATAGCCAAGAAAATGGCTAATCTAAGAAGATCATAAATGTGCCAGAAATATGTAATTTTGTTCAAGTCAATTTGGCGTATGGTTTATTTGGGTTTCAAGTCTACTAGGTGTATATTGTGCATTGGTGAAGCTCACCACCATGGAACCACCCCCACGCAATTCTACTTTTGGTTTTTGTCATTCCACTTTCCGAATCTCAACCAGCACACCGAGAGAGCCAACAAGCAAATATCCAGGTGTTGAAAAATCCAAGCATGTCACCAAGAATCAAACATTAAGTGTGTGCCAAGAAAGAAGAAGTGCGCCCATGAAGAGAACTCGTGAATATCAAATGCACAACACATCCAATAAAGAGATGAACACATTTCGATATATACATTTTAAGAAATATTTTAGTGTTGGAACTTGGCAGGTTCATGCTTCTTCGTGAGACCAATATAAATGTATTGTTTCAATGTCATTGGTGGCAGATTTATCCAACATATTTGATCATTTAAGTTTAACAGATTTGCCTTTTCTTTTCCTACAAAGAATTTTCTCTTTATATGTGCTGGAGTTATTGGGATATTCTTTAGGAACTAGCAGGCATACAAATTTATATTTTTAAATCCCTAATTCTCCTCATCATTTGTAAATTGTTCGTTTGCATCTATGCTCAGAGAAGACAACTTAGCTTCAGAACGTTTGTAAAACAGAAAATGAAAATTTTAGCAAATATGGAGGTAATAGTAAACGCCCTGTGGTGTCAGAACAATGTTTTCTTGGGTTTCTTTTGAGCAATAGCATTAGAGAGCCGTATATTGGTGAGGGACCTTTAACCCAACACATCAGTGGCTTCATACAGGTGTGATTGGGGGTGCTCATCTTTGTAGGCAGAAGAAAAGAATGTCATTGATACATTTGTGATTATTGCTTTCAACAGAGCTCTCTAGAGTGTTATCGATCCCAGGTCTGGCATTTACAAAATGTGACTTAGCTTTTAAAAATGAGGTAACATTCTCTGCATTTTTAGAGAAGAAGGAAAAATTGAACACTTGTTTCTGCAATGGCAGAGTATGGATATGTTGTTTGCATGATATCAAGGGAAATATCTTATTCAATTGATGTATTCCTTACCTTCCTGTGCTATTTGTAATCGTGTTGTTAAGATACTTGATAATTTTCTTATGCACAACACTCGTGTGAAATTTTCTAATAGTGATTCCTGGTCAAGTTTCCCAATAGATCTATTTGTACCCTGAATTGCAGTCACTATTTTATCATAGAAATTTATACTTGAAAAGTACTGATCTTACATTCATGATAAGGCCTCATGCTAATTGGAAATTAGTCTTGAATCCCTACAAATTAAACAATTTAATTTATGGCTCTGTAATGAATGTGAGGCATATATGTTCATAGAAATGAGATGGAATAGTGAATGGATGGGCAAGCAATGTTCTATTTGGACTTCGTTTTATGATTGTGATATTGTCGGTGGCAACTAGATTAAACTTCCTCATTGGTCATATCAAAGATCCCTTAGGAATATGTTTTATTTCCAAATAGAAGTAGATATCCTATACTTTTAATTAATTAGTCATTCACCAGTGGAGAGAACTCAAGGATGTATCTTCTTACAATCCTTAGTTTTGGTATTGAATTCACTGGTCAAAAGGACATTTTTGAGAGGCCAATCATGATTCCGACTACAAACTTAGTCGGAAATTGGGGA
This sequence comes from Pinus taeda, assembly GCA_000404065.3. Taxonomy (NCBI): domain Eukaryota; kingdom Viridiplantae; phylum Streptophyta; class Pinopsida; order Pinales; family Pinaceae; genus Pinus; species Pinus taeda. The sequence goes on from APFE031153067.1 coordinate 84,154, forward strand.
TGTGAAATTCAAGCTTGAGCTCACGTATATGGTACATTCTACCCAGCTTCCCCTTCCTATAGAATCTAAATCAATCAATATATCAAATGATGATACGCTTTTCCTATAGTGACTACAAGTGTCTCTTTTCTGACAATGGATTCTACAACAAACTAGGACATTACCTTGAAATATTTGAATGAAGATGCAATAAATCTACTTCCAATGAACAATGACAGTGGGAGAAACATATCACTAGTGATATTTGATCAAACCAATAATGAAAATATTGCTAAGTTGTGGGCGGAGGAAGATGTGTGGACAACCTAGGGCCAGTAAGATGAAATTAGTGAAGGTTGAAAAAAATGTAATATGCAAAGTCAGAGAGGTGATATCACAAGTTTACAATTGCAGACACGGTTGACAAAGCCAAGAGGTTCGTTTTTGCTGGGTGTTTTGGTGAGAAAAATGCAGTATAGAAAGAGGACGAATTCTCTAGGATTAGATCCATGATTTTGCTGAGAATTTACCAACCAAGTCGCGACAAAAGGGAGCACATTTTTAGTTGGCAAGGCACCCACCAAATCGTTGTATTCAAGGGCCATGAAATGTTGTTGACAAAGGCAAAATTTCGCTGGAGAAACATCAACCAAAACACAGTAAATTTTAGCACAAATTAGCCTTGGAAATTGGTATGATTTCGCTTCGTAAAAAGTTCATCGAATCTGTTGTTTGAGGGGCCATTAAATGGTAGTGGTTTGTGCAATAGTTTGTAGAGAAAACTGGAAGAGACAAGTAAAAACTAAGTTCGAAAATAGCCAAGAAAGTGGCTAACCTAAGAGGATCATAAATGTGCCAGAAATATGAAATTTTGTTAAAGTCAATTTGGCATATGGTTTATTTGGGTTTTAAGTCAACTAGGTGTATATTGTGAATTGGTGAAGCTCACCACTAGGGAACCACCCCCACGCAATTCCACTTTTGGTTTTTTTCATTCCACTTTTCAAATCTCAGCAACAGACTTAGAGTGCCAGCAAGCAAATATCCATGTGTTGAAAAAACCAAGCATGTCACCAAGAATCAAACACAAGTGCGTGCCAAGAAAGAGTAAGTGCACCCAGGAAGAGAACTTATGAATATCAAATGCACAGTGCATCCAATAAAGAGATGAACACATTTCCATATATATGTTTTAAAAAATATTTTAGTGTTGGAACTTGGCAGGTTCATGCTTCTTTGTGAGACTAATGTAAATGTATTGTTTCAATGTCGTTGGTGGCAGATTTATGCAACATATTTGATCGTTTAAGTTTAACAGATTTGCCTTTCCTTTTCCTAGAAAGAATTTTCTCTTTATATGTGCTAGAGTTATTGGGATATTCTTTAAGAACTAGCAGGCATGCAAATTTATATTTTTAAATCCCTAATTCTCCTCATCATTTGCAAATTGTTCGTCTGCGTCTATGCAAGAAGACAACTTAGCTTTAGAACGTTTGTAAGACATAAAATGCAAATTTTAGCAAATATGGAGCTAATAATAAACGCCCTATGGTGTCAGAACATTGTTTTCTTGGTTTCCTTTGAGAAATATCTTTAGAGAGCCGTATATTCTTCAAATTGGTGAGGGACCTTCAGCCCAACGCATCAGTGGCTTCATGGGATTAAATGTTCCTCTTCCAATGGTGGCAGATTTATTCAACATATTTGATTATTTAAGTTTAACAGATTTGCCTTGCGATCACATTCATCTCCTCCAAATTCAACTGAATTTCTTATTGTTGTCTCATTTTCTTCCTGCAACCCTTCAGGAAAGCTTCCTATTTCCACCACAATCTAAGTGAAGATGGAACGGTAGCATTAAGAATTTCTTAAATAAGTTTGCCCTTATTTTCTTATCGCTTTGGAGAATAATTGGGGTTTATTAGCATATTCCTAATTATTCACTGCATATGTCTGTACACAAAGCAAGTTCATTTGGAAGGGCATCAGTCTGAATATAAAGAGCAATTTTCCCTTATTTATTACCTGTTCGGTTAGGTTGGATAAAGAAACATCTAGAAGATGGAAGCAGAATATTGAAAAAACTAGTTTTGTTTGTAGATTTTGGGAAATCCTTTAAAGACCCCAAGATTCAACATCGACTAGAGAGACAATTTATTTGATATGGTTTATAAACAAATATATGCTTCTTCTAGCATGGGAAGAGCAGGTGGAGGAGCCATGTTTTGGCACCTGATGGTAGAAGGAATGTATAGAGATGGTACGATATTGTCTTGTGTCAGAGTCCTTCCACAACATCTAACATCACTATGATGCATGTTCACTCAGGAGGATGCACAAAGACTTTATTTGTACAAATTAGTCCCCATGAAAATGACATGGGAGAAACTCTGTGCTCACTGAAATTTTCCAATAGAGTTCAAGGATTAGAGCTTTGTCCTACTCGGAGGTAGCAAGATGTAAGTTTTCACTATATATATGCTTCTTCTTGCATGGGAAGAGCAGGTGGAGGAGCCATGTTTTGGCAGCTGATGGCAGAAGGAATGAGCTCATATAGAGACGGTATGATATTGTCTTGTCTCAGAGTCTTTGCACAACATCTAACACCAATATGATGCATGTTCACTCAGGAGGATGCACAAAGACTTTATTTGTACAAATTAGTCCCCATGAAAATGACATGGGAGAAACTCTGTGCTCACTGAAATTTTCCAATAGAGTTCAAGGATTAGAGCTTGGTCCTACTCTAAGGTAGCAAGATGTAAGTTTTCATTGTAGCATGGTCCTTACCTTTTCTTGATATATTTCTACCTTTCAAAAATTGTCAGAGAAACATTAATTAATTTTATACGCTATCGCCTTACAGCATTTCCATTGCAATATCTGGTGTAATTGCTAGTTTAACTCCATTCCAAATGGTGGCAGCTATCACATTCTCCTTCACCTATAAAACTACATAAAAATAAATTAGAGTTAGCCATATGTAGTTTTGAGCTGATTAAAGTGAACTTGATAAGTGTTTCGAGATAGCTCTCTCAGTTTGGAAAGGCTAACTTCTAGTCAAACTAGTTTGAAATGGTTATGATGGGTTGAAGGTTGACACAACCAACCTATTCTAACCTAGTGATAACATTTTGGTGCATCTATTGAGAGCTAAAAATCTCCATTTCCCAAATTTTCTTTGAGTCTCTTCATTCTGATTCTCGAGGGTAACAGGAAAGTAGAGTTTTCTGAAGATTGTGATATTACCCTGGCGACTCCAATCTCAAAAGATCCAGAAAATAAAAGCTTCATGGTGACTCTACTGCTTGAATATCAGTAGCTTGAAGAAGTTCCAAGATGAGTTCTACTACATGAAGAAATGCTAGGTATGATCCTATGGATCAATATCATATATATGGTTTTCCAAATCCTATGCTTCATGTTGATTGGTGAACCCATCTTCCCATGTTCAAATATGAAAAGAAAGATGATGTTGTTCTGCATTTGGTTAGATTTCATATGCATGTATGTAGACTAAGGGTTGAGTTTCCTAAGGATTGTCTCATGAAGATGTTTATGGCTACCCTAGAAGACAAAGCTAGAGTATGGTATGAAGGGTTGCAATCAGGAATCTTTTGTTCTCTTAAAGATTTCCATAGAATATCCTTTGGACATTATGGGAAGTCTTATCCTTCCTTACGAATATTTCAAGACTGTTGTAATTTTTGTAAGGGTTTCATTAATATCTTGAAAGTATTGATGATGATGTAGAATGTATGGATCGTGAGCAGATGTTAGAGGCACTTTATGAATTTTCTTCTCAAGCTAGTTGTCATGATGATCAAGAAATTTTCCAACAAGAAGATGTCTCTTCTTTAGTTGAAGATGAAATGGATCAGAAATTTGAGAGTCAATTCATATTACACAAAATTTATGAAGATTTGTAGCATTGTTGTTGCTTGTTGGGGCCTGACCCAGGTTTAGAAGTGATTTAGCCAAACAAATCCCAAAACTATTGGCCCTTTCGGCAACAGTCTGCAGTGCGCGGACTGAGGTCTCACCCGAGGTAGTATGGGAGGGTGCTAGAACAAGGTTTCTGCACCCTAGGGATGTCTTGATGAAGTCTGGGAAGTTTGCGAACCGATACTACGTCCTTGTGCTACTTTGCACAACCATCTATCCTTCGCAACTTATGCAACCGCTTCCGCGTAGCTTTGTAACTAGCGTGAAGAGGGACTGTCTAGATCCTTATTCCTTACTGTGCTTTTATTATATATCTTAACTTAATTATGTGGGTCCAATGTTCTCATTAATCATTCAACATTCATAACAAGTGCACCACGCCTCGATAAACCGGTCAAAAATTAGATGTCCTCAACAGTCAAAGGGATGGATTTGCCTCTGATCTAGAACACTTGGTTGGTAGGATCCCATGCATCGAGGAAATATTGCAACAAGTTGATTTGTTGCCTCATGCTAGACATGCGGAATAACTTGAGCAAACCACAATTTTGCAATGCAGTTACCGTACCCAAATCATGTAAAGCAACCATGTCCTCTTCTTCATGCTCACGTTCTCGCCATGTAACAACCATTTTGCTACGATGAATCTCTGAAAAACAAACAAGAGAAGATTTAGGATCCTGATTTGGCAAAAAAAGGCAAAATTTCCATGAAAAAATAGTGCAAAAGTTTTCCTCCTTGTGCCCATCGCACCCTAGTTGTGTACTGGGTGAGATGCATATTGACTGGCCAATGGCTAGCCCAGTCTGCATCACACCTTTTAATGTACAAAGGGTGCGATGGGGGCAGAATGAATTGTTCAAACCCCAGAGGCTCAGAAAAGCAAGGAAACATGCTCAGAATTCAAAAAGGAAAGAATGCAATTGAAGAGCTCAGGTTCAGCTCCTACCTGGTCTAGACGGCACCGCAAATCGTCCACAGAATCTCCCGGAATCAGCTGGTGAAAATCAAGGGGGAAAACACATCCAAAGCTCCAAAAAATCCAAATTCAAATGAAATGGTAAAACGAGAGGTAAAAACCACTTTTAAATTACTTTTCACGTAATTCGAGTATGGTATTAGTGTTTTAACTCATTTTTCAAGCATGTATTCTCATTTCTAATCAGTTTGATGGAGAATTTGAACAGGTAGTACGACAGTCAAAAGAACATAGTGTTAACAATGAATCGAATAACAATGACCATTATCACGAGCAGTTTTACGCAAAGTTCAAGCTCGTTAAAAATTAAACCTAAGCAATGAGCATATCTTCCGCTAGAGTTTAAGCTCATTAAAAAATGAACCAATCTCTGGTAAATAACCATTGTGAATGCATTATCATTAGCTTTTGAGCCTTGGTCATGTTCTTACCATCACCTCCACTCTGTTTTAGCCAATCATCCACCTCCATTTGATTGTTTACCCTTTTGAGGAACAGCTGCGACGGGTGATTCTGTTAGCCATCCTCATAACACTGTTGTGATTGGAAAATTCCAAACCATACCTGGAACCAGCTGCTACCCAAAAGTATCACTCGTTCCTCAAAAACGAGTCTACTTTAAGCTCTTTTCATCTGACTTGTAAAATATGAAAATATTGTTGAGCAATTGGCCTCTCCAGCTCGTTAAAGCTATCGGAAGTACTATCCCTCCTCTAGATTTTAATCTTTTTGGACTTGATAGATTATTACACAAAAAGATCAAGCGCTTGTCTTGTTCGGCTCGTTAAAACTATCGAAAATTCAACCCTTTCGTATTATTTTATACTTTTTCAGAATTAAGGGATTATATGATGAAAAAGGATTATTGGAGTTTCCTTTCCATCCCTTTTTCAGACTCTCTAAAATTGAAAAAGGATTGAGTTGTCTTTGTTGTTAAACTCATTAAAGCCAATAGCGGCAAACTTGTCCATACAGACAAGAACAAGTTTCACTGTCGCTAGGCTCGTTAAAACATAGTAATGGGTTTGCCTGAAGGGAAAATTATAGAACAAGCATATGTTATCCTCCTCAAGCTTGATAAAAATATAGAGGCACTGGTCAGCAATGACTGGGGAAAATTTGGGAAGAAAACTCAAAGAAACTTTATTGGTAGCAAGTCGCTCTTGAACATGACACTTTCACTCCATCACCATGATTGGGTCGGGTTGCGTTATTCCATTCACCGGTCATATTACCATTGGTCCACTGTACCATCCATGTTTTGGGATTAACGCTACCAATCCATTTCAGTGTTGCTGATATGTTCAAGAGAAGTTGCTTAAAGAATTCATCAACCCAGCTTGTGTCTCATCTGTTGCAATAACTTCACCCTTCATTCTTTCATGACCGCCACCCTGAACCATGTATCATCAAATCATTTTCACTTCCACAAAATCATTTGCTCCATTCCGTGTTGTAGATGTGGGATTCATTAAGTCCCTCCTACGACGGGTCACTTCTTGTCGACGACAACTCATTATCCAAGAAGTCAACCTAGGAACAACCCTGTCAGTACTTTGAAGCTTGCATGCCTCAATGGCGAGTTTCTCACTTCCGACGACAGGTTTACATCAATGGCCTTCGACCAAAAGATTTTGCGTGGTGTTTGACGCCAAGTCCCATTTTCACACCACGTGAATTGTACTGTCATACCTTGAGGGTCATCATCATTGTTGGTGATTCCTCTCGTGCCTGTTAACAACTTACATCATTGGCTGGTAATCAGGCGATGCCTTTCCATGTTCGACTCCAGAACATTTTCTCACATGGATCAACTTGTACTTCGGGTGAAGATTGAATGAGTTCGAAGACCCAAGATCTAGTTTCATTCATCCGAGCTGTGATATATTCAAGAAAATAAACATCAAATGGACATCATTGCTTCATAGATGATCATCTGAATCAAAGGATGATGGCTCTATCAGAATCATCATTCTACCACACAGACGGTTGTCTGTCCTATGTACATGAAAATGAATTTATAAAGTTGAGCATGGGGATGCCCGCCTCAGCTAAATCATGAAAATATTATGAAGATAATTTATTGTATTATATCTTATTAGAGGTCGCCTTCTAGTTCGAAAAACCTCGGATCCTCATGATAAAGCATTTCACTCGACATCAAAAGATTTACGACATCATGCTTTAGGGGCAACTGTTATAGACGAATTTGGGCACTGCAACCCCAATCATATATGTCCATAAACCAAGGCCTTCTGAGTCCCTAAAAGTGTTGTTTCACACCCTAAGGGAGCAAGGTTAGCTGATTACATCGTCTCCAAGAAGTTCTCCATGGAAAACTGCTCAGAACTGGACCATATAGACTGCTCAGTGCTAAGGGTGCGATGCATCTCACCTGCCACATGCAAAAAGTGAGATTCATACTAAAAACCCCTTATGTAGGGTGCGATGGGTGAGAGTAGACAAATGGCAGAGACAATTTGCAAGGTGGATGATCATGGAATCTTCCAGAAAGTTATCCTGTGACACTTGCCTCTCTAAATTAGCCCAAGGATGAGTAAGAGATCATGTATATCCAAGTGGAACCAAGAACTATCAGAGAGAGGACACTAATCAAAATCCCAGAAGCTGACTCACCCCCCTGCAAACATCTATATATGGATCCCTCATCCCAGAGATCTAGAGGCTGGAATCTTGTATCTTGTAAGGAAGTGTTGTTGGTTTCTTGGTGGAATTTCATAGTGTTGGGTGATCTAAGCATTTCATGAGGTGAAGAAGGGCTTTCATGCTGGGAGGATGATTTTTGGTCAGATCAATGGGTTGTAATCCACTCTTCTACTCTTTCTATCAATAAAGCTATTCAAGTTTTCCTTCACATTCTTGTATGTTTGATGATATATGCATTTGTGTGGTCAATATATATCTGGTCCTATATTGTTTATGATTGTAGATCCCATTAATTTGAAGGTATTATGCTGCTTTGACTTTACAGGTACTCTTTGAAGCGGGGTAAGCAAGGAAGAAGCGGTAAAGATCTGTCAGAGGGGAGAAGGAATAAGCAAGGAACCAAGCGAAATATTGAGGTTGGTATTCTTTCCTCCTCTCATATCTACTTCTCATAAAGGAAAACGAGAGTAACTTTAGTTTGTTTGTTTCTAAGATAGCTACCCGTCTTAGTGGGACTAGCAACTCTGAATGGACACTAGATTTCCCGACAACAAAATGGCGAGTCCGCTGGGGATTGAATAGCTTGTTTGCTTGTCTATATTTGTTTGCTTTATAAACTATAGACAGAGCCTGAAGTTAAGCTAGCTAGTCTTTGAACTGCATTTCCTATGCAAGTGCAAAGTAGATCAATGCTGCTTCAACCCATCTTTGGGTTTTATTTATAAACTGAACAATTGATCTGCAAACATCCTAATTACCCTGGTGGTGGCTCAAGTAACCTTATTGGATCAACCCCTATGATTTGCATTTACTGACAATCATTAGCTCGGCTTAAATCCATGAACTAAGCTACAATATGTGACCAAAAGCCAAGTTGAAGTCTCATCCCTGGACCATTGCACCTTCTCCTCTTGGCAATTTGGATGCATCGCACCTCCCGTGTACAGTAGGTGAGATGCATCCCTGTTTCCCTGTGTTACAGGTGCGATGATCTGATAAGATTGTTTCTGCCTCCAGATTTTGGTTTTTTGTTCACTCTCTTCAGCTTTATTCAGGAGTTTTTCTCTCTGTCATCAATATACCACTGTGGAAACTCCCTTCCTTTGCATTATTCCACCTCCATTGTACAAATAATTGTTAATGTTTTCATGTATTGTTCGCCATTTACAGTTCTCCTTTACAAAAGGTAGCTTAGTCGAACTGTCGCCTTTTGATTTGGAAGTGTCACAAGTGTCATTTTCAGTCAAAGAAAAGAATCCTGCTATTCTTGATGGTCCATTACACTGTTACTCTTGTATTTGATATGAATTAATAGTTTTTCAAGTGTCGAAAGTATTTTTCATTTCAAAATCGCAAAGTGTCATCATTGTCTTCCTTTCGTCTTTTGAAGAGAAAATTGTTACTACTATCACTTTGAAAAGGTAATTCAGATTTGTACTTAGCATTCTTTTTGTCATCCACACATTAAAAAAGTGGAAAACAAATACATGCATGTGCATTTTCATTTAGACTTCTTGTTGATTTTGATTTAGGACAATGCATATAGTGTGTGCTCTTTGCTCTATGTTGAAAGAATCTCGCTTCTCTTTCCTTAGTAGCTAGGATTTTCATTGCAAAAAGAAGAATAAACGATTGTTTATCATCTTAGATTGCATTTTAGGAATTTTATATCTACATCACGTGGTAAACCTTAAAGGAAAACTTCTTAAGAAAGATCAACTGTAAAATAAATTCAGTGAACATAAAAATGCTTTGGAACCTAACGCACAAAATTTAGAAGTCTAGGCTAGAGACATATTCCGATGTCATAAAGCCTGGTAACTATCACTTTCATCATAGGTAGGGTGATTCCTCCTCTTTGAGATGGAAAGTGCCAGTACGGACTTGTGCTCCCACGTACCGTCGAGTATATATTGGGGGACCACAATAGGCTATATCCTTTATCCTTAGGAAGCGTGTCTGCCGCCCTATCGATCGCAATGCACTAAACATGGCATTTGGTAAGATTGACTACCGTACTGTAAAAAGTATTATGCAGTTTGGTAATCCCTCTGTCTAGATTTCGAGAGTAGCCTCTTTCGTTCCTTTCCAGACATCTTAAAGGAAAAGGTCCATCTGAGCACTTGTCACTTCAAGCTCATTAAAAATCGAAGGCGACTAGAGTCATCTTTAGCTTTTTCTCGACTCTTAAAAATTGAAAAAGCAAGTTGTGTCAAAGCGTCTAAAATTCATTTAATTTGGAATCACTTTTTCCCCTTTATTTTGAGTTGATTGAGTAATTTGCAATCGTGGAAGAAAGTCAATCGAAACCCCGTTGTTCACGAAGACTAACAAGTCAACCATCTTTGACTCCGAAAACGAAACTATTCTGGACCAAGAAAACTCATTTAACTGGATCAAAGTCTCCTGGTTTGCTTGGAACTTGTGTTCCAACATCCTCAGAGACTGCAGTTACTCCAACCATTTCTGGTATCCCTGCCTTTACGGAAGAAGTTCCGCAGTCACAAGAGGACATTAGAACTGATCCTGGTGTAATGGTAAGCACTTCTATTCCTGAATCAGCTCCATCTACGACTGGTTCGGAAGGTGTTATCCCTCCGACATTTTTCGCTGTAGAGTCTATACCTTCTTTATCACCAGAAATATTTTACGGACCTAACGGTCTACCTCTTCCACCTAGATTGATTGTTATAGAAGAGATTGAGGAAGATCTTCCAACCAGTACTCCATCACATTTTGGAGTTGGGATCACCCTATATCCTTCTTTGTCAGAAGTTAGTCTCCCTTCATCGCAAGTTCCTGTAGAATCGCTAGGAAATATTTTGGATAGACTCGATATGTCTAAAAAACTGTCGACATCCAGGACTATGTCATCTAACACAGCAGTAGTAGAACCTCCTGCTGCTACTCCAATAATGTTCGTTGGTGTACCATCTATCCCAACTAGCTCTCAACCGCTAGATGCAGTCCACCTAGGGACTGTTTCAACAGTATGGTCTGTTCCTGTTTGTTCGTCCGAAATAATATCTGGAATCTCTTATGTTGGGTCTCAGCAAATTGATCCTTCACAACAATATCAATTTGGGTAGTCCAGTCTCCAGAGGCCAATCTTACCTTTGAGCACTTGATTATTGCCATATGGGGGGAAATATGCCCTTTCATTGTTCCCTCCGGGAGGACAACCATATGAGAGTTCACAATAGAATCTGAGTCATGCTGGAATTACATCCAGTGGTTGGGTGTCAATACTTCCTCAACAACCAAGAGTTGTATACTCAATGCAACCAAGTCTACCTGTGTCGAATGTCCCCACTAAACCGGCTATTGTGACAGTGTCGCAAGTACAAGCATTCCCTATTGTGTGCCAACCTCAAGTTTCTCAGGTCGTAATACAACAGCCTCTTGTCTCCACGCCACCACCACAATCACCGATTATTGGCTCCTTAACCGGAGTGACCTAGGTTCAAACGGGTACTATTAGCCCTCATCTTGGTCAGACAACCAGTATTGCACAATAGAAAATGGCTTCGCAACCATGGCTGGTACATTATCAACAACAGCAATTCCAACAAGCTTACTGAGGACCTGAGCAACAAAGCTTTGCGGGTGATGGACAACCATATATTCAGAACGGTCAACATCAATCATATCATAATGGTTATGCCCAGTAGCCTTACCAAAGTTACCAACATCAAATACATTATGTTGGTATGCAGAGACCCACTGCTCAGGCGATCCCATCTTATCCTCGGTATGCTTCGCTGAACCTGAATCAACAGTTGGCCTTCGTGGCGACTTTAGAGTTACCATATCTAAATCGACTAACAAACGATCCAATTTCTTATGCCACTTGGTGGTCGGCGATTCTTCATAAACTTCCGTCAGATATTCCTAAATTTAATGGAAATTCGGGTGAAGACCCATCGAATCATGTGATGATCTTTCATCTGTGGTGTTCATCCAACACTCTCAATGATGATTCGATTAGGCTTCGCCTTTTTCAGCGAATGTTAACTGGTCCGGCAGCATAATGGTGCATCGAATTGCCTAGAGCTTCATTTGATAACTTCAGCACCCTTTCCACAACCTTTTTAACCCATTTTCAGTTACCAATAAGGTATGAAATAGGAACAAAACTTCTTACCAATTTCAAACAAACAACGGCCACTCACATATCTGATCATATTCATGAGTGGCGACATCATCGTAGAATGGTAAAAACATATGTTCCTGATCAGCTGCTAGCTGAATGGTTTATTAAGTCATTGTTACCTTCTATTACAAAAGATGTGGCAAAGGGAGGAGTCGTCACTAAATAGCAAGTCACTACTCGTGTGCAATATCTAGACTTGATCTATACTCAGTCTGGCACGCTCTATGACAAAATCCCTGATGCTCCTAGACTAGATTTTTTTGTTCCTCCTCCTCCTAAAACAAACAAAGACTCTCATGTTGGCGATGGCGTGATAGGTACGACTAGCATGAAAACCATAAAGGCTACATCAAAGAAAGCTCGTACAGTTTCGAGTCAAAATGAAAATGAAGAACTTCTTGCCTTGGAGGTTAATGTTGTGTCGACCAACAAGGGCAAAGAACCGAAGCAACCAGGGGGCAAGAAAGGGAAAAAGAAGAAGCGAGATGATTCGTCTCCTGAAAAATCTTCTGTAAACCCTTCTAGGCAAAGGAAACCCCCTTCGGGGTGACAGATATGCGATGAGGATCATTGGACGAGAGATTGTCCACATAAAGCTGAAGTTAAGAAACTCTTTAAGAGTTCAAAAACCTAACCGGTATTAACTGATCTATTTCCAAACCCGGGAACCAATCTGGTTGCTAGTGACAATGCTTCCCCATCCCAAGTGCTTATGTTGTCCATTTCAAAACAGAAAAATGATGCTTTTATATTGACAAGGAATAAAGATTACGGGAATCCACAGCTGTCGAACAACAAGGCTATTGATCAACCTAGTAGTTTGACAACAACTTCAACCGAAGTTGTGCCACCCATCATTCCTTAGCTAACAATAAAGCCACCAAAGGGAGTAGTACACAAATTGACATTTAATCCTCATGCTAGAGCAGCACAGAATTATAATATAGTAGAGGACCTGTCCCAATCACCGTCTGCTATGTCGACACTTGAGGTACTGAAAACCTGCCCCTCCCAAAAGTAGGCTCTATTATCAGCAATAGGTGGGATTGACCCAACGGATTCCAATATTGTGGCCTTTAATCATAAAGGATATGACCCTCAATTACCAGCTCAACTCGCTTTCCTTATTCAAGTGAAATCCCTCAACAAAACTGTTCATCGAACAATTATTGATGAGGGGGCATCTACATGTATTATGTCAATGAGTTGCTGGAAAAATTTAGGCTCACCACCCTTATCGTAATTGTCAATGACGTTAAAATCATTTGATGGACGGACATACACTCCATATGGGATTTTAAGTAACTTGCAAGTTGAACTGGGGGGGCGGGGGGGGGAACAGTAGAAATTGATGTTGAAGTTATCGATGGAAACCTCGATTACAACATCCTACTGGGAAAGCCTTGGATTTATGCTATCGCTGCTGTTGTGTCAACATACTTTAGAAAGATTGCATTTCCTTTTCAAGGAGATATTACAATTGTCAACCAACAAACATTTCTCCCCAACAGTTCACAAGTTACGGGAAGCATTCCGATGATCCACGGAAGCTCTCAGTTGCTTCAAAATATCGAAGTAGGCCTACTAAAAGACCCTACATTGATGGGTACTTTTTCCCTACCACCTCCAAACAATCTGGAGGAAGTGGCCATGGTGGGAACCTGCAATATGGTGTCTTCCATTTAGAAGATGTCCGAACACGATGTTAGCATGGATGATCACAAGGTTTTGCCTCCAAGTCCAATAGAAATATTGTAGCAATCAATGTTTTCGGCATGGGAGGCAAACCCAAATCAACGCTCATCAAGCGTTTGGATAGATAGGTCTAAGGAATATGGTACCTCTTCAGATCCTTGGTCGCATGTACATTCTACAGATGAAGGAATTGTTAAGTCAATGATGATTGACGGGGCACCATGGGAATATTACCACCATCATTCACATCTTCCATATTACAAAGAAGATTGTTCCAGCAACCTTAATCATCCCTCAATTTTTGATTTCCTATCAAATACTGTAAATACGGTGGATTCTGAGGGAAACTTGTCTAATATTGAAGAGACTATTGCCATAAATATCTGGACCAAACTAGATGTTATAGAGAATATTCATGTTGGCAAATCTTGTTCTTCTTTAGAACTAGAATATATCACGCTCTCTTTCGCGAATTCAGAGATGTCTTTGCATGGTCATATGATGAAATTCTAGGAATTGACTCGAGCATAGTTGAACACGAAATTAAGATGTATTTAGATGTCAAACCAATACGACAGTGGCTTCAGTAGGAGCACCCAAAGAAAGCCATTGCCATCAAGGCAGAAGTTGAAAAACTCCTCCATGCTGGTTTCATTTACCTGGTTCCTCTAACCGAATGGGTACCAAATATTGTTCCTGTAATGGAAAAGCAAGGAACGATTAGAGTGTGCGTCGATTATAGGGATGTAAATCAAGCTTGTCCAAAAGACAACTACCCTACACCCTTCATTGACCAGATAATTGATCAATGCGCGGGATGTGAAATATTTTCATTTATGGATGGATTTCCTGGGTATAATCAAATAAATATCCACCCACATGACCAGTCAAAGACTGCATTTATTTGTTCGTGGGGCACGTTCACATACCGCAAGCTACCTTTTGGTTTAAAGAACACAGGGGAAACCTTTCAAAGGGCAATGAATTATGCCTTCCATGACATCAAAAACATCATTCAACCATATCTCGATGACCTTTTGGCTCATTCGCGAAAGCAAACCGATCATCCACAGCATTTTAGAGCGATATTTCTATGTTGCCGACACTACAAGATATAACTTAATCCACACAAATGTGTGTTTTGTTTCGGTTCTAGTCGTTTACTTGGCTTTGTGGTCTCAAAGGATGGGATTCGTCTCGACCTGTGTAAGGTCCAGGCAATCATTGATTTTCCTCCACCTTCAAATTTGCTTCAGATTCAGAAACTCCAAGGGAAAGAAAACTTTCTTAGGAGGTTCATTCCAAATAATGCCGAACTTGCAAAAGGTTATACGCATCTGTTGAAAAAAGAAGTACCCTTCATTTGGGATCAGGTCGTGCAAGCTTCCTTTGATGCTCTAAAGGAATCCCTAGTAAAAGCATCATTAATGTATACTCCTGATTATCAAAAAGACTTTAACCTGTATCTGGCTATAGCAGATACAACCATAGCAATGGTTTTAGCTCAAGAAGACAATGGAGTTGAACATCCTATCTATTATTTAAGTCAAAACTTAAATGATACAAAAAGCAAGTACTCCTATGTTGAAAAGCTAGCTCTCACAGTTGTTCGCGGAGTTACTATGTGACTTCCCATCATCATCCAACGATTCAACATCCAAAGAAAGAATCGTGGATGAATCTTTGTTTCTAATATCTTCAAGTGATCTGTGGTATGGAGATATAATCATGTATCTCTAGACCTAAACATATAGGTCTAATACCTCCCACTCAGAGCAATTACGTACTTGATACCAAGAAAAAGACTACATGATCATCGGTGATACACTTTACCATCATGGTATTGATACAGTTCTATGGAGGTGCCTCACCCATGAGGAGGCCGAAAAAGTCCTGAATGATTGTCATTCAGGCGCGTGTGGAGGGCATCAATCTGGTTATGTTATAGTGCAAAATATTTTACAAGCAGGATAGTTCTGGAACAATGTTCAAGGATTGCATAACCGCAGTCAGAAATTGCCATGCTTGTCAAATCTTCGATCGCAAAACGAGAATACCACCCGCACCTCTGCAACCAGTAGTTTCTATTGAACCATTCGCCAAATGGGCCATAGATTTCATGACATGTAACCCCACCTCGGCTGGGGGGCATGGGTATATCATAGTCACAGTTGACTATTTTACGAAATGGGTCGAGGCAATGCCTACATTAAACAACAGCAGCGAAACGGCTGCTTTTTCCTTTTTCAATCATTTAGTCTCCAGATTCGGTGTTCCACAAGCTATAGTCATAGAGCATGGATCGTATTTTCATAATCACATGATGGTTGAGTTGGCTGCCAAATTAGGACTGTCCCACGACAGCTCTACTCCATATTATCCGTAAGCTAACGGGCAAGTTGAGGCAATTAACAAAGTCTTGGAGCGCATGCTGCAAAGGATGATTGGAGTCCATAAACGGAGTTGGCACCTAATACTGTACTCATCCCTGTGGGCATATCGGACATTGGTGAGAAATGCGACCGGGTTTAGACCCTTTCAGCTAGTGTATGGCTTGGAAGCAATCTCACTGGTTCAGTGTGAAATCTCGTCCCTCAAGTTCGCAGTTGACCTTCTCCCCGGAACTTCAGAAGAGGAGGCTCGTTTCTTAGAATTAATCCAACTCGATGAAACCTATCTTGATGTCGCCTCGGCTAACAAAGCACATAAGAAACTAGTCAAGGCACAGTTTGACAAGAATTTCAAACCTCGTGTCTTCTCAGAAGGCAACCTGGTCTTACTTTACAACCAAGAGTCCGACAAGTTGGGAGCAGGTAAGTTCCAGTCTTTATGGATGGGCTCCTATATGTTAAGCATGTATTAGTAAAAGGAGCCTACCAGTTAGTGGATTATGATGGGCTTCCACTATCACAACCCCGAAATGGGTTGTACTTTAAGCGTTACTATGCTTGACTCAGTGTAGTAACCTCTTCATATTCTTTTGTTACATTTTTGTTTTCGCTAAGAGTAATTGTTTTAGTTAGGTAATCCACTTTTGCATTTGTTGCGGATGTCGAACCTATTGGAATCATTTGTTGGATATGCCGACGGAGCAAGCCGTAGTTCACGGAACCTATCTTCTCCGACCTGGGCCATCTTTGATCCAAGCGGCGAGTTAGTGAGTTTCAGAGGGGTATGTATTGGTCAATCAACGAACAACATCGTTGAATACAGCGCATTGATAGATCTCTTCTCTGATGCCATCACGCATGGCATACGCTGACTTGTTGTCAGTCTAGACTCACAACTCATCATTCTACAGCTCACCGACATCTATTCCGTGCGGAATCCAGCTATCTATCGCATGTTCCGAAGGGTCAAGATTTTGGAAAGACAGTTCGATTCTATCCAATATCAACATATTTCCAGAAACTTAAACACATTAACAGATTCATTATCAAATTATGTGTTAGATAGACGTTTGCAACATTTATAAAAGAGAAGAATTTCATCAATATTTGCATCAGGATCATATAACTTAACCAAAATAAAGCTTGGAAAATAAAAAATATATATAACTGTTTATGGTTTATACATAGTGTTTTGTGTCTAAGACAAAATCGGTCAAATGACCCAAAAAATCAAAATGCTAGGGGGAACCCTAGTCTAATGGTGTTGGTGATAACAAGTCATCACCTATGAAATCACGTGCAAAAGCCTGGTCCATCGACTTGGCACACCAGTAGTATGTCGCTGTAATCTCAGAGGCAACTCGTTGGTCCTCACATCCACGATACCAAAAGTAAGACCCTCGATATGATCCTACAATACTGCAAGAGTTTCGGCCACATCCAGGTCGCGAAGAACAGCTCTCCCTACAGCCTCTCTTGCTGGAATGGCATCTGCTGCTCTCTGACGCACTGTTGATTGCACTGGTCCGATATCTGCATGAGAACATGAGTTTTGATTAGTCTTGATAAAAGAAAACACAAGAACATTATAAGAGCAATAAACAGGGATATGGTCATAGATTCTACCTATGACACCCCACTGCTCGCCAGCCAGCAACACCAAATCCGGGTCACCCCGGAAATCCATACCACCGTACGGACACTTGGCATAAACCATCTCCTGACAATTGAACCACTCGAAGAAGGCATCAGAGAAAAAAACCTGCGACTGACTAGCATGTCGGGCCATAAGGTCAACCCATCTCTGCATCTGTGGCTCAGTCAGTGGTGGCAAACCAAGTGAAATGTACTGGGGCTACATCAGTGGGATCTTCTCCAAGGCAAAAGCGGTCAAAATAGAACCATAGCCAAAGTTCTTAGATCTTCCGTTTTTCACCTTGGTAAGCTATTCTTTTATCACCATAAGTACTGTATCACACCAGTTGAACACCTTCGGTTCGAGGAACTCCAAGGCGTATTGCATATAGGACCTGTTGGCCAAGTGAAGAGTCGCGCTACCAGCCAATCTAGCAAAGGTGAATAGAATAGTCCTTAAGGACCGGTTAGTGACATCTCAGATATTGATCTTGCCGTCCCTGCTCGACTGAGATCCTTCTTTGTAGTATCAGCGAATATAATCTCTCACGGATTCGCCCCCACGGGCGGAACCTGATAATGAGAGAGGGGCACCACACCTTGATAAACCAGTCAAAAAATAGATGTCCTCAATAGTCAAAGGGATGGATTTGCCTCTGATCTGGAACACTTGGTTGGTAGGATCCCATACATCGAGGAAATATTGCAACAAGTTGATTTGTTGCCTCATGCTAGAAATGCGGAAGAACTTGAGCAAACCACAGTTCCGCAATGCAGTTACCGTACCCAGATAATGTAAAGCAACCATGTCCTCTTCTTCATGCTCGTGTTCTCACCATGTAACAACCATTTTGCTCCGATGAATCTCTGAAAAACAAACAAGAGAAGAGTCAAGATCCTGATTTGGCAAAAAACAGGCAAAATTTCCATGAAAAAATAGTGCAAAAGTTTTCCTCCTTGTGCCCATCGCACCCCAGTTGTGTATTAGGTGAGATGCATACTTACTGGCCAATGTCTAGCCTAGTATGCATCACACCTTTTGATGTACAAAGGGTGCGATGGGGGCAGAACGAATTGTTCAAACCCCAGAGGCTCAAAAAAGCAGGGAAACATGCTCAGAATTGAAGAAGGAAAGAATGCAATTGAAGAGCTCAAGTTTAGCTCCTACCTAGTCCAGAAGGCACTGCAAATCGTCCACAAAATCGCTCGGAATCAGCTGGTGAAAATCAAGGGGGAAAACACCTCCAAAGCTCCAAAAAATCCAAATTCAAATGAAATGGTAAAATGAGGGGTAAAAACCACTTTTAAATTACTTTTCACGTAATTCGAGTAGGGTATTAGTGTTTTAACTCATTTTTCAAGCATGTATTCTCATTTCTAATTAGTTTGATAGATAAATTGAACAAGTAGTATGACCGTCAAAGGAACATAGTGTTAACGGTGAATCGAATATCAATGACCATTATCACGAGCAGTTTTACGCAAAGTTCAAGCTCGTTAAAAATTAAACCTAAGTAATGAGCATATGTTCCACCAGAGTTTAAGATCATTAAAAAATGAACCAATCTCCAGTAAATAACCATTGTGAATGCTTTATCATTAGCTTTTGAGCCTTGGTTGTGTTCTTACCATCACCTCCACTCTGGTTTAGCTGATCATACACCTCCATTTGATTGTTTACCCTTTTGATGAACAGTTGCGACGAGTGATTCTGTTATCCATCCTCGTAACACTGTCATGATTAGAAAATTCCAAACCTTACCTTGAACCAGTTGCTACCCGAAAATATCACTCGTTCCTCAAAAACGAGTCTCCTTTAAGCTCTTTTCATCTGACTTGTAAAATATGAAAATATTGCTGAGCAATTGGCCTCTCCAGCTCGTTAAAGCTATTGGAAGTGCTATCCCTCCTCTGGATTTTAATCCTTTTGGACCTGAGGGATTATTACACAAAAGGATTGAGTGCTTGTCTTGTTCGGCTCGTTAAAACTATCGAAAATTCATCCCTTTCATATTATTTTATACTTTTTCAGACTTAAGGGATTATATGACAAAAATGGATTACTGGAGTTTCCTTTCCATCTGTTATGAAACCAGCTCAAAAAAGATAGAAAAGATAGATCAACGCCTTAGAATTCTTCCTCTTCGAGGGGGCAACCTCCTTTACATTACATAAATGAACAATTCTTGGATGATTCAAATGACAAAACCTCCTTTCTATATATAGGAGTCTAAGGAGTCACAATATAACCCAGCCGACCTAACAATAATAATATGAAGCCACAATAGTAACATTAGTGGGCCTATATGGGGTACAATAGTAACAATATGGGCACTATGTGGGTACATCAATATAATAAGTGGGTTGTACTAATAACAATAAGGGTTACACTAGTAGTATAGGGGCCTAACATTAAGTCAACAAATGCCTGGTATTTCTTGCTATAATGTTGCATTACCTCTAGTTATATATCCTTAAAGGACGTGACAATATCATTTAGCTCATTCCGAATGTGGTAAATCATATTATAGCACTTTCTTTTGGAAGCATCTTTTTGAAACAACCTTGTGTTTTTACCTCCTCCTTGGATCCATGCTAATCTTGTTTTTAATCTCCATTCATTCTCCTACATTTTGAGTAATTTTTTTTTCTTGCATACCAAGTATGTTAAAATGCTCTTGTTTTGTTTAGAAAATAGTCTAGCAACTGATGGGTCCATGATGGATTCATTTTCCAACTCTATTGTATATAACCCCTCAGATAATTCACTTTTCCTCTTTTGTATCAAGTCTTCCACTTCTTCTTTCAGTCTACTTAGCCTTTATGATACCAAATCCATTTCTTGTTCATATGTGTGTTCCACATACTTTGACCAAGAGCAGATAACCAGCTCCATGAAATCCTTATCTTGCAACCATGTATGGTTCAATTTCAAGGGGAGGGAGATGGGATCATGTTCTCTAATCCATCCCAGATATATAACATTATGGTCCGAAGTTACTAGGTGAGAAGTTCAGGATTTGAGGGAATGTAGTCTTGCATACATGGACGAGTGGAGAAGAAAATGGTCTAGCCTTTGTGCTATACCATCTATGCCAGTTCTTGCATTTCTTAAAGTAATGTGAATGAGCCATGGAACTATAACTCTAAAAATTTTGTAGGACAATAATGAGTTGAAATATCCAACAAGTGGATCTCTATTATTATTTTGTCCCCAAAACTCCTCGTCGTTCATTATGAGGTTCACGTCTCCTCCTAAAATAAACAAGTTTAAATATAGAATCCCACTATCATCTAAATTGTACAAAAAATTTTTGTTGATGGAATATGGAGCATAAATATTGAAAATATGTACTCGTTGAATAAACCCTTGTATAACCTAGGTAATATGATACTTGTGTATGTTTTGAATGCCTTGACAGAGAAGATCTTAGGGTTCCAGATTGCATCTAAGCCACCAGAGTTTCTTGATGATCTTATGGCACATACAACATAGTTTGGGCATATTTTCAAAAGTATATACAATGATTTGTCTCTGTCAATAGTTATTTCCTCGAAAAATATTACTGCTAGTCGTTTTGAAATAATGATGATATGTATATCTCACCAAAAAATTAGTGATCCTAGTCCCCTCATGTTGTATGAAATAATCATGATGTGTAATAAGGATTTGTACGAATCATTATATAAGGCATCGTCTATCCATTGTGCCACTAGTACCTTCTCTATCAGTGGAAAAACTTGAATCTAGAGAGAGGCATAGTGAAAATTCCACTTATTCAGAGAAACATGAATTGAGGTTTGATCCTTGCTCAGTGCACGGGGATATTTCCTTATATTTCAGACCCCTTTTATTATTGTTAGTGTCAAACTTTTTTTACTCTAGACTTGAAGATGATTCATTGGTTCAAAATAAATATCGATTAACGGTTAGGGGCTCAAGGCTAAAAAAAAATCACTGACTAAATTCTCCAGCTTTTCATCAATAAAAGGAGATGTGATGTCTCCATACAATGTTTTTTGGTGAGGAGAAAATTTGGGGGATGCCTCTGACTAATAGTGGTAGAAGGGACCATGCCAGTATTTCTCTCTGTTGGTGAGGAGGGCACCGATCTAGTGACTTTGGACTTATCTTTGTTCTGTACTATGTTTCGATATTTAATCTGTAGGAATTATTTGCCAGGATCATCCTCACCTGTGATTGAGGGAGGAGCTTCCACTTGACATTGTATGTTATGGATTATAGGGATGTACTCTAAAGAATACATTTCTTGGTCTATAGCTTCCACTAAAAACCTCTTTTCTAGTTAGTAAATTAAGGTGTTTGTTTCATCCAAGAGACCCAACCATTTCTTTTAAGGTGCATCTCTCCAAATCTCCTTGTGTTGGATGTGGAGCATGATTATCTTCTTTATTCAAAGTATCGCAGCATTGGACTGCATTTCATAATGTGGTGGTAACTCAGCCCATCAATGTACGCTACCAGGGGGATACAACGGGGGTGACAATGATTATTTGGAGCCCCCCCTGGCGGGGGATCAGGGGCAACACCCTCAAAGCTAAAAATAGATGTAAAATTGCCTTGTAAAATGTTGTAATTTCATAGTCAATCTGAGTTATTGATTAGGTGGAGATTTGACGGTAGAAGTTATGCTTAATTTAGGTTTTTTTCCCTAGAATGCAACCCCTCGCGATATATGAGGGAATTGTATTGCATCTATGTAGATCTGTATTTTGAGTGAGAAAGAGAGAGGAGATTGTGACTGTCCACATAGAAATCTTTCTCACTCAATATAAGAGGAAGGATTGTTTGTTTCTATGTGGAAATAGCACAAATTGGGTGAACCACATATATATGTGTCTCTCTTGTTTTATGCATTTTAAGTGTTTATATTTCTGCAATATATTTTATGTGTTCCATTGCTCTGTATATATAATTTTAACACCTTGGACACTCTGCCACCATGATGAGCCCTAATATTACAACAAGAATGTTGAAATTCCCATGGCTATCAATTTAAATTATCAACCTAGGGTTCATACAAAATTAAGAGGTGTTGTCACTATAGGTGCCATGTGCAATTTGTCCTTCTTTCACTTATCTGATGCAAT
Organism: Pinus taeda; assembly: GCA_000404065.3. Lineage (NCBI taxonomy): Eukaryota > Viridiplantae > Streptophyta > Pinopsida > Pinales > Pinaceae > Pinus > Pinus taeda. Next base: position 106,709 of record APFE031153067.1, read on the forward strand.
CAATTGAATATCATTAAATCAAAGCCTAAACTAATTGCAGAAATGGAAATGCTACTCTATTTGCAAGAAATGTAAATGATGCTTGCTCAAATGTAAATTCTAATCCTGCTTGCATAAATTAAAATGCTATACTACTTTGAAAAATGTAAACATTAAGCTACTTGGAAAATTTAAATGTTGCATTCAAAGGAAACCTAATCTATGGGATGAAGGAAACCTAATCTATGGGATGGAAATAACAATCCTTGAAATAGAAGCCATAACTCAAGAATAAAGAAAGAAAACTAATATGGCTTGCATGCAAAAAAGAGTATGTAATAAATAACTACATTCTAAAGAGTTTAGATCCATTAAGAGAGTTCATTAATGTGGAAATTTAGGAAATATTTATTGTGCTATCCAATTCATAATTATGTCCACTAACCAAAATTGTTGTCATGTGTTGTAGGGGTAAAAAGGAATGTATTAAGTGGTATTTAGTCTTCCTAAATGATTATTCAAATCCTAGAGGTCATCATTCAATCCCAAATTGAAAATATCAGGGTTTTAAGGAAAATCTAGCCAAGCTCATACAGTGCTACAAGATACTCGAGACTACTACACGACTACTATAGGATTGACATGATTGTTACAGGATTGCTACTCCTTGAGATATCTTTCCGAATTCTAAAGAAAATAAAATGAAAATGAGATGGGATTTTTTTTCTATTAAATAGGATTTCCTAGCACTCCATTCCGAGTGGAATCACTCAAAAATACTTTTGTGAACATGTGCTAAAACATAATAGAAAATTACTAGTCTAAAAACCAGAAATTCAAGAATTAGTGAACTTGTTAACCTATCAAATGCCTAGCCTGAACAAGTGAAAATTCTATGAGGTAGATTTTGTTATTAACTTGAATCTTTTATGACCCAATACAAGTGGAATAAATCTTAAATGATCTCATTAACACATTCTAAAAATTAAAGGAAATTTACCACCATGTTGCTGCAAGAGATGTTGGGTTGTGTTATATTCTTTCCACGACTAGCCCATGTACTTAACCGAGGGTTAGAGGGGGGGCAGAGCCCCCCTGCATTGCACCAATTACGTAAAGGAGGGGTCATAGGGGGTTTGAGGGGTGCAGGTAACCCCACTCTATGGGGTTCGGGGCAACGCCCCTGAAAATTTTGGTTTTGGACCCTATGTTAGGTTGGTTAGACCTACCTATGGTTTTGTGCATGATTTTTGCACATGGTTTTGGACGCGATGGTTTTTGGTCCGTGGTTTTGGATGTGATGGTTTTCGGTCCATGGCATTGGATTCTTTGGCATGTATAAATATTTATTGTAACATTGAAAGGAACATAATGAAAAATCAACCTGGTAGTCCTGGTTTCAGGATCCAGGGGAAAATCCCTGTGTATATGTGTTTTATGTGTTATGCTCTCGCATTTTTTATTTTCTTTGTTTTATAATTCGTATGCAGGTAATTTCTATACAGGGTTAAAACCTACATTTGGTATGATAGCTATTTTGGCTTCAAGGGGACGCCTTTGTTGTGAGACTTCCAAAAATTCTAGATTTGTGAAATAGTAAACCAATGCAAGAAGCTCAATGAAGAAAATGTATTCTAAAATATGTTTTAGGATGCATCATGTTTATTAATTTGTTAATAACCTAAAAAACAACACACTTAAATCATTTAACCAATGTAACCTACAGCAAAAGAAGCATGAATATTAAATGCATAAACAAGATATGCAAATGAAAAAGATATTCAAAGGAAATAAAGAGATAGTACAAGAGGGCTCTGTGCTCTTGGGATGGAAAATATCAAGGATAATGAGAATCCTATGAAGGAAACCAAGCTTTAGAAGATAAAAATGGCACCAAACTTCACTATTTGTATCAATCCATGTACATCCCTAATAGAAATGAAAGTGGAGTTGCCAAATAACAAGTTTTCTCCATAAGAAGACTAGGGAATACATGCCCCTAGAATAAAAGCTGAATTTGGACTTATACAAACTGATGAGAAATAATTCTTCTTCAAAGGAGGCAACTTTCCCCTTCAAATTCCATCAAAAATATGATCTAGTTCCCAAAACTAGGAATTTGAATTGAATGATATGGTGCACATTCCTATATTTTCTCAAACATTGGAGCTCTAGTTTGTTCAATAATTGATCTAGACTTATGAAGGAACAAAGAAAAATACCGAAATACCCATATACACAGAGATGCAATAGAAATAAAACTTCATTTCATTAATATTAAAGAATTGACATATGCTTGCTTATACAAATAAAAATAAACTAGATCAAGTGATGGTATTTTAACTCTAAGAAGAGATGTGGCAGCTACATGCCTCTAAATTGTGTTACAATGAGGCTCAAAGACATATTTGTTATTGAGAAACAATGGAAAACCTTAAACATCCAAAAATCTAATTCTAGGAGATGAAGCGCCAAAAATGTGGGCCTGGTTTGGATAAATTGGTATATCAACTTCCCGAGGTCGTAACTTTGGCATACGATCTCCATTCAGCTATCAAAATACCTCATTCTAAATATCTTGAAGAGGAGGCTGAAAAAAAACTATAAACTAGAGTGGGAATTTGCTAGCCTCTCAATTTTTCCTAAAAACATCTTTTAGTCCCTCAAAACGGCTTTGGAAGTTTAGGACCCAAAAAATTTCCAAAAATAGTAAGTTGTGCTACAATTAAGGAAACTGAAAAGAAACAATGGTGAAGGCCCAAGTGGAATAGGTGGGTAGACACAAATATCCACCTGGATCAGCCTTCCCCCTTAGGAAGTAATGGTCCCCATTGCATTGAGTGCCTCCATGAGATGGGGAAACCTCTGTTGAACTTGGTCCCTGGTGAGCCACATGCCTTGGTGTAGGAATTGGCTAGCTTTGACAACTTGATATAGTCAAGGTTCTGTTGACAAGAGTTCTTGACCTATGTGTCCATGATTAGATTAGTTTTGGCATGTTCCATGCAGTCTAGGTTTAACTATGTCGGTTTGAGTTTTTCTACAATGTCTTATGTGTCTACTAATGGTAGAAAGTATGATTGAAGGTGGTCAACATTGAATGTTGGGTGCAGGCCAAGGAATGGTAGAATGATGATATCAAAAGAATTGTCCCCTATAAACTTAGTGATAGCGTAAGGCCTATATCAGAGTATGCGAAGCTTGCTGTGGGGCCCTGCAAGGCACTCCTTCTACAAATGTAGCCAAACTCTGTTGCCCATTTGGAACTTGTGTGGCACCTGATGTTGATCATGACGATGCTTATACTTAGCATTGGATCTATCAAATATGTGACGGATCTACTAGTGGATTTGCTAAATGTGCTCAATGAAGTGGTTATCCCTGTCAGCTCCAGATTGGAGATGAGATGAAACTGCCTGAGCAGCTGCAAATGGTATGGCCACATCAATGGGACATAGTGGTTGGAATCACAACCCCACCTGAAAGGGCATGTGGCCGGTTGGTTTATGGAGAGCTCTATTGTAGTTGTGCTGGACATAGGGGAGTCCTTCATTGCATGTGCATGGATGCTTCAAGTTATACATAAGTAGAATGTGTGCGATGATCATGTTGAAAACCTATGTTTGGCCATCAGTTTGGGGGTGGAAAGTCATGGACTTAATGAGCTTGGTATCCAACATCGACCAGAGACTTGACCAAAATGTACTTAAGAACCTATTGTCCCTATCTGATATAATGGAATTTGGGACCCCAAAATGTACAGAAACTTGTTCAAAGAAGAGCTTAGCGGTGGCTTATGCTGTGATACTCTTCTTGCAAAATGTCAGAATGACTGTCTTAGAGAAACCATCGAAGGCCATGAAAATGTAGTCATTTCCATCATTAGTAGAAGGAAGGCCTGACATGTAATCCATGGAGATGGATTCCCAAGGTTCACTAGGGGTAGGCAAAGAAGTATATAGGCCTTGCTTCATGATGGTTGGCTTGTAAATGGCACACACAATGCATGACTTATGTACTTCCCAACATCCCATTGAAGGTTCATCCAATAAAAATGTTTCTGCAACACTGCCACTTTTTCAATACCTCGAAATGTCTAGCGACCCAACTTTAGTGCACCTACCAAATCATCTTGGTACACTTACTTGAAGAAACACAAATGTGTCCCAGGTGGCATAACAATGGATCTTGGAGGTGACAATCGGGAACTTTCATGCATTCTAGGATTGTCTAGTATGTTCTGTCAAATTTTAGATTCCTCTTGTAAAGATGCTGCCACCCCATAGTCTCGTGCCCATAAGAGTGGAGCACAATAGTCAGTGCTAGGACCAATGTTCGGTTGAGGTAGTCTGCAACATTGTTGGTGCTACCCTTCTTGTACTTAATGTTCGAATGGAACTGTTTCAGGTACGTTGGCCATTTTTATGGCGATCATTCTGCAATTTCCCTTGTGTCTGTAAGAATTGTACGAGTTAGTGGTCTGTGTGGATGATTGTTTGCTTCCCCAGAATGTAATGCTTCCATTATCAGTAGGCCTACACAATGGAATGCATTTCATTTTCATAGGTGGGATACTTTTGAACTGTGTCTGAAAGTGTCTCACTGTGACATGCCACTAGATGCCCCTACTGAGTAATAAATCATTCAATAGAGTAGTTGGAGGTATATGTCACGATCTCAAATGGTTGTTGCAGGTCTGGTAATGTGATCACTAGCACAGATCAGAGGCGATGCTTCAACTCAGCAAATGCCTTTTGCTGAGATTCATAACAAAAGAAATTTTCTTTCACTCTACCTTAGGTGACATGACTTAAAAGCCAAGTGATATGAGAGAACCCCAATAGGAACCGATGATAGAAATTTGCAAGACCCAGAAAGTTGGGGAGCTCTGTTAGAGTGGCTGGGGCTGGTCAATCTCGAATGACTTGTTTCTTGGTTGGGTCCATATGCACACCCTTCTCATCAACAATGTACGCTAGATATTGAACCCTGGTCATGTCAAAAGTGCATTTCTCCAAATTGGCACACAACTTGTGTTGTCACAAGTTTTGAAGGACCTGTCGAATATGGTATAGGTGCTCTTCCCAACTCTGGTTGAAGATCAAGATGTCATCTAAATACACCACCACAAATTCATTGGTGAAGTGTTGCAAGATGTCATCCATCAATCTCATGATGTTTGTGGATGCATTATTCAACCCAAAAGGCATGACTAACCATTCGAAAAGTACCTCCTTGGATTTGAAGGAAATCTTCCACATGTTAGAGGGTTGGATAGGAATAGGGTGGTAATTGGACTTGAAGTCAATTTTGATGAAAAATTTGGTCCCCTTGAGTGGGACCAGAATGTAACAAATTCATTGGATTGGGTACCTATTCTAGATAGTGATATTGCTAAGTGCACAATAGTCAATACATAGTCTCTAGGTCCTTCCCTTCGTCTGTACCAATAAAATCGGGGCCCCACAGGGTGATGAGCTTGGCCTGATGTGCCCTTTCTACAATAGCTCCTGAATCTTCCTATTGATCTCATTGTTCTCCAGAACAAAGCATCGATAGATCAATCCATTGGGTAGCGGCGCGCCCAGGGTTAGATCAATGGAGTGCTTGACCTGACAGTGTAGAGGTACCCCTGTAGGTGAAGCAAAAATGTGCCTGTACTCCTCCATGACCTTGTCCATCTGCTGCTTTTGTGTAGAGGAGCCTTGTCTAGAAGCTGTGGCCACAACCTTCTTCTTTCCCTGAGGGTGAATCATAAAGAAAACAAATTTCATAGTCTAGGAAATGATCTTACTACATTGCTTTGTAGTGATCAAAGAGATGGTGGTAGGCGGGGCTACCTCTGGTATCCTGTAAAACTTATCACCCCAAAGTAATAATCATAGAGTGAAGTCTACACTCATATACAATATGTTGCTTCCACAAGTATGGTTGTCCTAATAATACATCAAAAACATTAGGAGGAGAAACATCACACATTACCTCATTCATGAAGGGATTAGTGTTGTAGGGAATGCGCTACTCCTTTTAAGGTACAAGTTAACTTTAATATTCCCATATTTGAGGGCCAGATAGATGTAGATGCCATAGATAAATGGTTAAATCTATTAGAAGGATAATTTTCAGTTCATGACTTTTCCAATTGGGAAAAGATTACTTTTTCACTTCTCAAAGTTGCCCCGCACGTCAAGGATTGGTGGGAAACCTACTGTGAACAAAAGGATGAGAGGGAATCATCATTGTTTTTACCTATACCCACTTGGAATTCTTTCTAATATTCCATCAAGGAACAATATTACCCTCTCGGGAGCTATGAAGATAAACACATAAAGTGGACCATGCGATGATAGGGAAGGGACCAAGAGGTGCCAGATTTTACAAATGCTTTCCATAACCTTCTCACGAAGTTGGGTATCAATGATTTTGAGTGGCATTTGGTACTCAAGTACCATGACTGTTTACACAAGTATATCCAGGATGAGATGGAGTTCCTGGAACTCTCCTTGCTCAACAAGACATATCGATACGCTATCAAGCTTGAGTAGAAGTTAAAATAGATTAAGTGAGACTTTGGATCTGTAAATCTGAACGAAGGAAAAGGTGCCCCCAAACTACATAGAAAAGGACAAAATCAAGGAGGGGTGACTTAGGAAAACCCATCATAGCTGCAAGAAAAGAACAACACCACAACGACGAAGAAGGACATGGGGAAGTGGTGTGAGTTCTGTTGGATACCTATACCAATAGGTTTCATATTTCATGATTGGCAAATATAAGTGCCAAATATGCTCCATTTTTGCTGCCACAAAGGTTCCATATTTACAAAAAAGAGAAGGTGTAATATAGGCCTGCATATCACAAAAGTTTATGGATACCCAACAGTCTAATCTGGATCATGCCATGTTTCAATTTATGTTGTAGAATAGAGAAAGAAATCTGTCCAAACTGTTTAATCTTGGCAGATCAGTAGCTAGGTAGAGAAACTAAGGTTCCCAACTGTTTAATCTGGGGCCTTGGAAGCAATAAGGGTAGTATTAGATAGGAAATGAAAGCAAAAAGCCAATGTAAAAGAAAAATGCATACAAAGGGTTTGCAAGTCCAAGTGCACCCTCCAAGAAGGAATAAAAAATGTTAGGTGAACTAGTTGGGTAGGTAGATGGGGTTGCAGAAGTGATGTTTCTTTCAAAGACCAAAGTTGCTAGCAATGTCCAAATAAACAATATAGTGGAGCATGACTAAATTCCTTTTCCATTTGTATATTACTCATCACTAACACCCCTTCATAAATTGGTTCATAAGAGAAACTTAAAGTTTTATGATGATGCTTATGACCTTTAAAAGCCACATTTCTTGTGCAAAACTCTTTTCATTTTGATCTACTCTTGACTCCAAGTTATTTTCAAGAAAACTTGGTTGTTCCCTATACTCCATTGTTCCTATTATTATAACACCATGGTGTATAAATCCCACATTGTATAAATATTCCCCCTTGGCACTATAGCCATAATCTTTACTCCCTGGGAATTGAATTAACATCTGGTTAAGGCCAAGAACCCATGTTCCACCTTTTTCTCCATCTCAACCCATTTCCCTACCCAACTGCTCCATTTTTGCCTAAAAGAACCCTTGAAGAAAACCTTTTAATCCCCTAAACCATCAAAGGGCGGAAACATTATGAAAATACACCTATCCCACCTTATCCCAAGGTCGGGAGCCAGTTTTTTTCCTTTTTTTTGTATAATTTCATCGGAACCCTTTTTCCTATAGTTCTGCCTTCATAAATTTTGTACATAAATTTTGCATAAATTCTGCAAGTTTCACCGTTTCCTAATGTTGGTAGACAGAATTTAATTTTTGCAAAAAAAACTGTGAAAAGACCTTTGAAAATCATTTATCACATGGAGGGTCCCGCTGGTCTCGCTTGCCAAGAAATATAATTTAAAAAAAAAAAAAACCCCGCCCACTCACTGCTATTGCCCGTGCAAGTAATCCTCCCGATGACCGTCTGATTGCGGCTTTCCCAGATCTACGGCTTGCAACAGTTTCGGAGGAGCCCGACGTCTGACAGTTAACGAAGACGAGATTTATCGCCCGTGCAGATTCATCACCCGACAGCCGTCAGATCGCGCACCCGCAGATCAACGGCTCCTAGCAGTTTCGGAAGACCCCTGAAGTCCGACAGATACCTTCCGATATCTGTCAAACACTTGTGTCACGCGGCGACAGATGTCGCAGCCAAACTCCGTCGGAGCCCCCTCTGACAGATTCCTTGCCGTGCAGGAGGGGGCCCGATATGGCGACACCTGTCCTTCCCACATCCCCGTCCTGCTGTCGTACACGTCATTTCCACGTCCGCCCACCTCGTCCCTCATTCGCCCACCTGGCTGCCACCTCATCGTCCCCGTGGACCGGTCTTAGGCCGCCACGTCACCCGATGACGTCCTGCTGACGTCATCCAACCCGGTCCCTCATGCTGACGTCATCCAAAAAAACGCGCCAATAAAGTAAAAAGCCATATTTTACGGTTTTTTCGCAATTTGGTTATTTTTCTGAGAAAAGCACCTCTCCACTGTCTGCATGCATTCCACGACGACCATTCTACCAGCCAGCCTACGATCATTTGCAAGAGTTCAGAGCGCTAACCCAGCTGCTACTTCATCCCAAGCCACTGGTTAAACAGGTATTTGACACTTCATCTTCTCTCAAGCTGGTTTTTTCACGATTTCTTGTAAAATCCACCTTAAACAGGCATAAAATTGAAATTCGACCGGGAATCCAACTATATCCTACCTCTGTTGAACCGTTTAAGGTTGAATTGCTGTAGCGGAACCCCCCTTTTAACTTCAATTACTGTCAAAACCCTGCCCTGTTCGCGCAATCGTGAACTCACTAGATTGCTCCCAAACTGTCAAAAGAGGTCAGTTGAACTACACAAAAGCCTTCTCAGAACGCTCGGCACTGTTCTGTTCTACTGTATAGCAACCCTGCTGTTTCCCGTCCCTCTCAATTCGCCTATCAGTTAAACACACTCAGCATTTTAAGAAATATTTGAAGCAGACATGGATACCCCTGCAGGATCAGCAGCCCTCAATGTTACTCCCTTGAATGCTCCTCAGAGAGAGCTGGACTGGCAAGATTTCGCAGACTTAGATTACCAGATCTCAGAAGACACCCCATCCAAATGCACATTCCACATTCATCTGCTAAATGAAACCAGGGCTAGGCACAGAGATGGAACAGATATCCTAGGCATTTGGGAGTCCTCCCTCCCAATTTTTAAGATGCCCCAAGTCAGATAGTTCCCTGACCTCATCCACTTGTGTGCTGTTTGCTATGATCCAATACAGAGGGTTGTAATAAACCCTCAAGGTGAAGTTGTATTTTACACCACCCCTCAGGCCATCAGGGATATGGTCCAGTTCAAAGCCCAAAGGAAACTGGTTCCTCTATCCCTGCTGGACCTAATCAATCAAGGGGCTAAGATACTCACAGAGGCAGAGATCCTGAAATTGAATCAACTGTTTATTAAGAAATCTAATACAGTGCTGCATCCTCCCATTTTTGATGGCTACTTAAATCAACTAGGCCTGGACCTGGCCTACATGATAAGCTCAGTACTGGGGTATAAATCAATGGAGTTCATAGAGGAAACTGTGCTAGTCATGATGACAATGTTCACCCCTGGTAAGGCCCCCATCTGCTATCACTATGCCACATATATCTTTGACAAGATACATGAGCAATTTCTGCACTTATCCAGAGAGAGGGTGTTCAGATACACCTCATATATTTATCATCTTATTCTGTATCACCAACATGAGAAGTTCTCTTTTGAAATCAAGAGAACTGATGCAGCAGGAAACCCAAGATCAGTGGTATACTGGAGCTCAGTCTTCCATATCCTTACATATTCACCCTATACATATTGTGAGTTCATAGATTTATTCATTCATCCAGCCCTATCTCTGCTCATGACAGAACCTCCTCCAAGACTCTCTGATGAAATGCAGAGGATCCTGCAACTGTCCAATGCCTACAGCATAGGAGATTGGTATTTTTACCAGCATCACACTGTGATTAGGATATATGGGTGTGAGCTGCGCCCATACAAGCTGCCCAGATTTGTGCCCATGAGGCTCTTTGCCCTAGAATATTTCAGACAATTCGGCAATGCCGATCAGATCCATTTTGCAGGAAAAGGCAAGAAGGCACAACTCAAAGTTAGAAACCAGCTTGGTCATTTTATTCTAAACAAAAGAGAAGGATGGAAAGAGGCAGATAGGATGTTAGAAGGCCTTGGCCTAAAACAAAGCTTCCCTTGGAAGCCCTATGAACCAACAGCTTTATATCCTTGAGAAGACAGAAATACAAACTCTCTAGCTATGAGCATGAGAGCATGTTCCACATCCTGAGACATGCCAACCAACCAAAGTGGAGGAAAAACACCTTAATAGAGCCTGCATCTCAAGAAGAGCTAGCTGAGAGGGCTAGAAGACATTTATTAAAAATGGCTGACTTGGAATGTCCTTCTCAGGTGCCTGCTCTACCAAATCCTCACACAACAGCACCTGCTTCATCCTCCACAACACAACAAGAGGCACCACAGACTTCAGGACCGGGACAGGGCAAGGGAAAAGACAAAGTAATGGAAGAAGCAGAGGGCCAACAGGGCCAACAGGGCCAACAGGACCATCAACAACAACCCCAGCAAGAACAGCAACAAACTGATCAACAGGAGCAAGAGAAACAGAAAGCAGAAGGCCAGGCAGCCTCTCAAGAAAAGACAACTAATATGGCGCCTCCTAGACAGGATTCTAGGGTAGACTCCTCCATCCTCCAAACCCCTCAAAGGGAGGATATCAGCAGAAAGAGAGAGAGGGAAGCCCCCCTCACAGAAGCATCGGACAAGCGGCAAAGGCTTAACCCTTTCTCAGAGGAGGAAATACAAAGCCTGGAGACTTCTGCCAGCTCCTTGCATCAGGAGCAGGATAAAGCAGAACTAGGGGAGGTCAGCTCCTCAGGACAACAGCAGAATACAACTGCAGCCATTAAAGGAGCAATTTAAAGAGGCCAAAAAGGAGGAGTGAGCCAATAAAGATCGGCTCTATAATCATTTATTAAATATTTGGCTCCTGCAAACCAACAAAGGCTAATGGCTGCCTTTGATGTGCAGAGAAGGCAAATG